>VZUI01071496.1:0-49777 GCA_013401135.1 Cettia cetti
CCACAAACAAAAAAAAACAAAAAAAAAAACCCAAAAAACAAATTCAACCCCCGACAGCAGTGGTTGTGTGTTAGTGGCTCATGATGGGTGGAAATGCACATGCTCTGTTTCAAGAGGAATGTCGAAAAGAGATTTTCATACAAATAAAACCTGGCTTTGAGATGGTAAGAAAGCCTTCAAAAAGGCGAGGCGAAAATGCCTCCAACCCCTCTCTCTCTGCCCTCTCTGGATGCAGTTTTGAGCTCTGTGGTTAATTTTGCTCTCCCTTCCCTCACCCTTCCTTTGCCTGCCCCAGAGATGATCGTTGACAATCAGATCGAGACGGGGCTGTTGAAATCCGAACTGAAGGACAAGGTCACCTACACGCTGCTCAGGAAGCACCGGCACCAGACCAAGAAATCCAACCTGCGCTCGCTGGCTGACATTGGAAAGACCGTCTCCAGTGCAAGTAGGATGTTTTCCAACCCCGATAATGGTAATGCAGAGGCTACCTGGCTATAGCCTTCTCTGTCACAGCAGCCCACCTACCCAGAACTAACTGTGTGGCCCTGACACTGCTTTCCTAACCCCTGTGGGAGCGGCGAGACCGTGCTGATGGCACATCAGCAGGGGCTCTGCAGGCTGCTTTGGCCTTGGTATGGCGCTCTAACCATATCTTCACTGGACTGACAGGGACTCGAGGGAATGGCAGGAAGGCGGGGTGGGGGGGGGGACACAGGGGTGTGCTCTTGCAGCTGGCATCTAGGAGATGGTTCAGCATCAGCAGTAGGAGAGATTCCCAAAAAACTTTGGTAGGACCTGAGCTTTAAAAGGCTGATCACCTGAAACATTTGGGCAGACACAAAGCTTCCACGCACATTCCATGTCTGTAACAGTGTCAGTGGCACTGTGAATCAAAAATGACCTGGCAGTAACATCTGGCTTGCACTTTATTGCCATACAATCATTGTCCAGTGGGGTAAAGCTGATTTCCATCTTGCTTTATTCATCTTAAAATAGTTTCGTGGTGGGTGTTGTGAATGTCTCTTACTCTCTCTAAAAATTGTGTAATAGGTAGTGCCGTGTTGGTAATGGTGTCCCTCAATGTGTGTATGTGTGTATATGCAGACAGCTATGGAGGCCTGAGAACTGACTCAGTGCTTGCCCCTGGGTAGAGATTTGGAGTATTCTTGCTCATGGCAGTAAAAAAAGGAGGAGTTTTAAGCCTCTTGTCATGCCTTGGAGTTCTCTCAACTGTCTCCTGTGGCAGTCTGGAAATAGGGCTAAAAGTTGCCATTGAAAAATACCCAGAAAAAAAAGCAGGTGAAGAAATTATTTTCTTCTTGCTCCATCAAAGGCCTCTTAGCTTGCTGTGTTTGGCTTCTAAAACTCACCCTAACATTCCTTCTTAACTTATTCTTACACTTCATTAGTATTTCTTGCCTTGGATCATCCTTTGATTTTGCAGCAGTGGTGTGTGTGCGCATGTGGAGACTGTTTCTTGCTCTGGGTGATGTCTCTTGTCATGTCTGAGTGCCTTGATCAGGTGGTGATTGAGCGAGTAACACAAGGTGCAGTTAAGTAAGCCAAGGGAGCGTTCTCAGTGAGCATCCCTGCAGGAGTCTAATGGAGCAGAGAGGGACTGGACTCTAGGCAGAGCACTGTGAGGAAATTACAACTTTAGAGAAGGGGCTCCGCGTGGCCAGATGAGTCCTGTAGCTGGAGAAGCCATGGGCAGGGACTACTTCTGCTAGACCACATTACTGCAAGCCCCAGCCAACCTGGCCTTCTGGATGCCTTCCCATGGTGTGCTCCCCACAGTTTGGATGGAGGGCATCTGCTTTCTGTTACCACCTCTGTGACTCCGACCCTTTCTGGGCCTTTGGCTGGGTTTGCTGTGAGGAGTGGAATCCTGGCCTGCAGCTGTGGTGTGTGGGAGGCTGAACACCAGACAGACACATCCTCAGCTACTGGTGCTCAGGCGTTTCAGTCTCCTCTTGTAGGAGATGCCCTCGGTTTTCAGCTGCAAACCCCTTTTTCTGCATGTAGGCAGAGCTTAGCCCAGGAAGAGTGATGCTGACAAAGGGTATTCCTCACATTCTCACACAGCCCCTGCTCATTTTTCATGGCTAAGGGTCTTCTTTACTTGGATTTTAAGTGATTTCAGTTTCATTCATTTCTTGTTCTTGTTTGAACGGACTGTGCAGGTCCTCTCAGTTGGACTGATTCTTCAGGAGTTCTTTCCTGGTCTGGCCATCTGCCACTCCTTTTATGTTGTTCTCTGTTCTCACACCTGGCATATTTATGTGCTCTGAGGATGTATGACACATTCTGTTCTGTGACAGTACAAATGCATTGAGACTTTAGGAGGGCGAGACTGACATACAGGGGAAATACCTCCTGAATTGTCGTTACTGTTATTTATTATTTACACTTTAATGAAAAAGTAACCACAGAACGTATTTGATCAGGGTATACTTTGGATTCAATGAGTCTCACGTGTCCTTTAGACAGATGAAAATTTTATAAGGCCAACAGGAGTGCAGCTGTCTCTTAGCATAGCTAATCACCATAATGACTATGCCACCAGCCCCAGGCACTCCTCATTTTCCCTAGAGTTTCTTTCTGGGTAGGTGTTTGTTTTCATTTCAGTGTCAGTGAAACTTCCATCCAATATTGATGCTGCCACCATGTCTAAGCCCTCTGCAGAACAGCTTTATTGGGTGGTGTAGCTATCCCCTGCTTGACTGGCTCAGCAGGGACACCTTCTGCAACTTGACCAACCTGCCCTAGGATACTTCCAGGGGTGGGATCTGTTTGCTAGATCTGAAATTTGGGACTATACCCTTGGCCATGGCTCAAAAAAATCCTGAGGTGCCTCTGTCTCATTTGGTTCAGAGTGCTTAAATAAAGGAAGTCTTAGGGCCTCCAAAATGTTATTTTCAACTTCTGAGATGAATGAACCCTATGCAGTTATCCCAGATGCCTCTAGAAATTCAAGAACCTAAGAAAGACTTATGTACTCCATCTCCCTGCCATAACTGATCCTGGAGCATCTCTATCCTTTCCCAACCCTCCCTAGGGATTAGGGTGGCTCTGTGGTCCCTGAAAGTGAGTCATCCTCAGCCTTCATCTGTCATGTCACAGCTCTGTTTGAAGGTAAGGTGGTGATCAGATGGGCAAAGACACAGCCAGGGTGTGCTCTGACACCTGCTCTTCATCACTTCATCATAGAGGTTGACATGGATCATGCTGTGGTAGGATGTTTTGTCAGGGATCACTTTGCTCTGGGAAAGGAATTGGGAAAAAAAGGGTAGTTCCTTGTGTGCCATGGATGGAGGAGGATAAATCACAACACTCCTTTGCTGTCTGTTCAGCAGGAAAAAGTTGATTGCCAAAATTCTGGGCATACAAAGCTGGACTAAGCAATCCCTCCATGTTATCTTGCAAGGACACAGCCCTTTTCCTTGCTTCCATTGGTACAAGGTTGAGCGTATGAAGTTTTCAGCAAGGATATTTCCATGTTACATGTTGATGGGACTCCTGCAGTGGGTTTTGATGGGTTTTTTACAGGTTTTTGTGTGTGACTGGTTTTGTTGAGTGGCTTTGGGAGAGTTTTTTGTGTCCCTTCTTGGCACAGCCCTTGTCCTGCACCCTGGAGCAGTATGTTACACCTGGGCTAGCAGCTCTCCAGCTGGCACACCTTGGGGTTTGCCAGGGTATAACATGGGATCTGTGGTCCCTCTCCCTTCTGCAGGTGCCCAAGGACTGATCAATGTCTGTGATGGCGTTTGCTATCTATTTTGAGATTTTTCTTTCAGAGCTTTGTGCCTGCCAGCGTTTTGTATAATTTAACACCTGTGGGAGCCTTTGGCAAGTGAGAAATGATCAAATGCTGCTAAACCCAAGCTGGCAGAGCCTGTAGAAAACTGCAATGTGTTTAAGTGTGTGTGTTTAACCACCATAAATAATGGCACGGTCCCATCACTGCGTGGGTGCTGCCTAAACACCTCCTGAGCACTGTTTGTTCACGCTGTGCTGGCGGCATGGTTTGGAAACAGTTGAGTGGGAATAGCAAACTGTTGGCATGATGTCAGCTGAGGCACAGGCAGAAGACTACCTAGCTGCGAGGGGAGAAAGGTTTTATTTTGTTTTAGAATCTTAGGAGAGTTTGGGTTGGAAGGGAGCTGAAAGACCATCTTGTTGCACCCCCCTGCCACTGGAAGGGATATCTTCCATTAGCCCAGGTTACTGCAAGACCTGACCCTTGAACATTTCCAGGGATAGGGCAGCCATGGCTCCTCTGGTTCAGCATTAATCAGTTCAGTGTTTTTCAAATGAACTGTAACCTCAGTACCTTTATAGCCGAACAGTGCCATCAGCTGAACAATACCAGCACAGAGGAGAGTGGTTGAAGTCAGAAATGAGGTGGTATCCAAAGAAATCTTCGAAAACCCCTATCACTGTATGTACTGGCATCATTGGAATCCTTGCAGACTAAGGTGAGCATTTCCAAGTGTGGATTGGTGTGCCTGAGTATGTATGGATGGGGTCAGGATGCTCAGAGTTGGTTCCTGGGACATGACCTGATCTTTATTTTCAAAAACCTGTTGTTACTGATGGTGCAGCAGCCTGGAACTGCTCAGTGCCACCAGCACTGCAGCTGCTCACTCACTTCCTTGAGATCTGCTTCAAAGATGCCTGAATTTCAGACACCAGGGATGGAAAGCTGCGTCCAGCCCTGCCAAGTGAACGCTGTGAGGTGGAGCTGTGGAGATGTCAGGGTCTAAATGAGTGGGCTTTGGTGACCTCACTGTGCAACTCAAACATTCTCTCCTGCCTGGTGTCCCTGTACCACTGCTTGAGCCTTTCTGTCTGGCATAATTTTCTTTTCTTTTCTTTTAACTTTTCCCCTTTGCTCTCTTCCTGCTCTTTGCTGCTGCTCCTGTCTCCTGCTTGCCTGGCACAAGCACGCAGCCCACTCGAGAGCTCTGTGCCCTGCTTGGCCACGCGCACCTTGGATGATGAACTGGGAGTGCAGCGCAGCCCCAGCGTGGGATGGCTCAGTAAGTGCCGGACAGGGCTCAGGGCGGGCAGTCCAGGGGACAGGAGAGGAAGAGGAAGTGGGGAGTCCCACCAGCCGGCTCCTAATGCTTGCAGCTACATTAACAGTGGGAAGAGAGAGGGGATGCATTCTGTGGGGATTGGGGCTGCTCTGGCTGTTCGTATTATCCCCACTGTCCCTTCCATTGCTCTGTTTCATTCTGTTTTCCTTTTTTCCTTCATCTGGGATGAAGCAGTTAGATCAGGCCATACTCCCCTTCCAAGGGTAATCAAAGCTGACTGCTGGCACTTTTTTTTCATCTCTTAAATGAGAGGCTCTTGTTTCTTCTCTTGAAGGGGCTTAAATATTTCAATTTTCATATAAATTATCCTCAGAAATAGTCTGCCAGCTTGATCTTTCTGGGGTGAGCCAGACGGGTCTCTGGCACTGCTCCTGTCCGAGTCCCTGTGTCAGACATGACTGGCAGGAGCCTTGCTGATCCGAGAGGAGCACACCGCTCCTCCTGGGAAGGCACAGCTTATGGCACTGGTGGCACAGAGGTGTTCTTTGGTGACCACAGCAAGTGACTGAAGTCTGAATTCCAGGGTATCCCCCTTGACAGATGACTATGGAGCTGAATCACAAGACAAGATAATAGCATGGAGGAGTTTGGACTGCCTGCAGTACTTCCCTCATGAGTCCTTGGCTGAGCACTGCCATGGAGAGGCTCACATCACCTTTGTCAGAGAGACAGGAATGGAAATTGGGCCTGGATCAGGAAATTATCCTTTGCTGGCAAACACCATAAGGATGTGTGTCGTGTGCCAGAAGTCCTCCACAGGGGTCGCAGCAGCCGAAACTTTGTACTCCACGTGTTTGTTTGGAGCTCCTCTGAGTTTGTGTGGCTGTGTTGGGTCCCCTAGGAGAAGGAGGCTGGTAGCAAGGGGAGAGAAAGGCACAAACCTCCTCCTCTTGGGAGAAGGGTCATTATATCCCAGGGAAGAGTCAGCTTGGAATCTAATAAACAAAGCAAACAAGTGATGTAATCTAGAAAAAACATCAGCTAAGTGGGGTCTTGAATAACAGCAGGAACAGTTGAAGCTGGGGATCCCCCTTTGGAAAACATGATTAGTCTAATTGTGCTTGGCTTTGGCTGTGCTGATGTTACTGGATGTGGCAGTAGCACATAGCAGGTATAGCTACTTTGAGTCTATCCCAACATAAGTTGTAAAGAATACCCAGCTCTGGGGAGTCCAGAGTTTTTTATTCCCACTCCTTTGGCTATTTGCACCTGATTCTGATTTATTATTGAGCTTGTTTGTGCTGGGAGCTGATGAACACGGAGAACTTGGACATTCCTTTTAATAATATCAAATAAATATTGTCTCAAAACACAGCTTCACTTGGGAGATACCGCCTCACGATTTTTTTTTTTTTCTTAGTATTTCCTGTCTTGGAAAGACAGGAAATATTAAGAAGTTAAGTTCATGATCAGAAACTCTGGGATAGACGCCCCTGGTGCTGTGTTTCAGGTTCCTGCAAATGTGGTGAGAAGGGATGGGAACATTTCAGGATAATTTAGAACAGTTCATACTGGCTGCTGTGATTTCCGATCCTGTATCCATCCCAGGAGTCTTTGTTTACTATTGGTTTGTTGTTTGTTTGTGTTTTGGGTTGTTTTAAATTTAATTATTTTGCCGTGTTTCTGGAGAGTTTCTTCACCTCTGTCTGTCTCTGGAGATTCTGGTGTCAGGAATTGGTGACTCTTGGCCTGTCAGTGTGGCACGCACGTTGTTTTAATCAGTGAGATATTTAAGGTTCATGAGCTTAGTTAATGAGCTTACTTACAGGAGCTGCCACCCTCCCTCTCTGCCTGTGCTGTGTGCAGTGTCTGGGATGCTGAGGAGGGCAGATGCCAGCCACATTAGGAGAGCTGAGGCCAGGGCTTTGCACCCTGGAATGTCCCAGTCCTGTGGAGGGATGGGTTTGTGGTGGGTCTTGGGTGACATGGCCAGCAGTGTGGTGCTGCTTTGCTTTTCTCCCACAGGCAGGAATTATGGAAAGTCCTTGGACTCTTTTGCTGTCCTGGCGGTCACTGGACTGCTATGGGTCAGAGGTGACAAAGCATTAGCATCTTAAATCCCCACTTGTGCCACAGCAAGGGACAGAAAGCAGCTTGTCCGGGTCTGGAATTCCCCACATTAGCCTCCCAAGGAATGGTGTTGCTGTAGCCTGAGCCTCTGTGTTCTGACTGGATCCAAGCAGGTGCTTTAACTGGTGATGTTGTTGTTACAGGCAGCCCAGCCATGGCTCACCGAAACCTGACTTCCACCAGCCTCAACGACATCTCGGACAAGCCTGAGAAGGACCAGGTAAGCTCCAGGTCCAGCCTTCTCTGGGGAATGAGTTTGGAGAGCAGCTGGATGTTGGGGAGAGGGCTCCTCTGTACCTTAGCCCTGGAAAAGGAGTGAGTATTTTTTTAGTCCTGTGACTGGTTTTTCCACTCTTTAAGTACCAACCCTTGGAAAACAGCAGGCATCTTGCTGATCCCTATGAGAAAGGAGGGATAATACCCAGGAAGTGATGGATTTTGGATCCTCTTCCTGCTGAGGGGTTACAGAGTCCGCAGAGGAACACCCTGGGCTAAGTGTTCACAGGAACCAGGAGGTAGAGCAGAAGCATGTAGGGGAACGTGTCGCTACTGCAGCAGCTGGTGGAAAAACGGTGCCGTCTCACCCTGCATGTCCCAGCAGAAAGGTGGCTGTGCTGACAGGTAATGTGGGAGAGCAGCTCCAAAATGCAGTCAGTAATTTGAGTGAAAATTGGCCTCCAGTGACAAATATCCATGGACTTGGCCTCTTTCTTAGACTAGGATAATGTTTGTGGTATGGCGTGTGGGCTATCTTTGTGTGTGTTTCCGTCCTTTCTGAAGCTCCTGGGTCTGAGGGGTAAGAGTAAGTTTATTCCAACTCTTAGAAAACTGGTGGCTGAATGAGGTCTCTGTGCAAGTTTGAAAAAAACCTTTGTCTGGGTTCAAAAAGTGGGTTATTCTTAAAGCCTGACTGTTTCTTTCGGAGGATCTCTTTTTTTGTCTGCGTCTTTCAGCATTCCCTAGTCCCATGGTGATTCTGAATGCAAATGAGAGTCACTTAGGAAATTATTTGGGTAGTGCAGCGTTACTGGCCAGTTGGGGATGACTCCTTCCTTCAACAGTGGCTAGTCACAGTCTTCTTCTGTAAGTGCGTCCTGAAAGGGACACAGCAGCATAATTGAGGTAGAAAAGTGAGTTCAGACTAATTGAATATTTAAAAAAGAAATAGATATTTGCCTAAACAAATACACTTCCACAGAAAGAGAAGGGGAACAGCGTGTTTTGCACTGATGTCAGTCATGCAGTGTTGCAGTATGTTGTACTATCATCTGTGTTGATTGTGTTTCCAGCATACCTGTTTCTTTTGATACACACAGGCACACCTGGGGAAGAAGGAGCATTGTTGAATAGCTTTTTGTCATTGGACAAACTGCTGTGTTATATTTTGAGTGCCATTGTAATTGAGGTTTTAATGCTAGACAGCCCAAAGCTGGGGCTGAGCCTTGCAGCAGTGTAACAGCACTCAGCAGTGCAGACTGTCCCCACTGCCCCTCCTGTGTCTCTGGAAGTTCAGATAATGGACTTTTGTGGAGAATTGGGTATCAAAATAGATGGTTTGGTAGCACTAATAGGGAAATCTGTTTATAGATGCAGCTGGGAGCACGCTCCCAAGTTCTTAACTTCCAGTGTACATAATGCCTGGCTCTTGGTAGTGAGAACTGTTGTTTGCTAAGTGTAGAGTTCCAAAAATCCTCTCAGTTAATTAGCCCGTGTCCTGCTGATGAACTTTGCACAAGCGGGAGCCTTGTCCTCTGTGCCTTGAAACATCGCCTTAGAGCTCAGTTTTCATGGCTGATCGACTCAAAGTCCTGCCTTTATAGAGTCTGTGGCATTTTGGTGGTGCCTGGCAACTTCCTGGAGCAGGACTCGGTGTGCCATACAGAAGGCATGGCAATCACCCATCGTGTTACCACAACACAAGCTGCAAAGGGAACAGGTTCACTTGCCTTGGCAGCTGGGAGACTAGCTATTGTTATTTGGGTGTCCCATCTGGAAGCTGGACATTTAGTGAGGTGATACAGGAGTCTGCTGGAGACACAGAATATCCCAATTTTTATTTATTTGTGTGTGTGTATGTAAGAACTGCGACGGGTGAGGTCATTTTATAGCAGTTGCGTGCTGCCTTTCTGCATCCTTAACCGATCCTTGGTTTTTACACGCATAGAGGATTGTGTGCCCACATTTTAGAGGAAAAAAGGCTTTGACCAAATTTCTTTGTACCGTCAGTGATTTTCCTGTCTTCCTGCATCCTTAATATTCAATTCTGCAACCTTTAATGCTATTTGGAATGGTTGCAACTAATAATCTAGGGAATTTATAGCCAGCATACTCCTTTAATCTGTAGCATTCCTGCACTTTTTCTCTGGATGTTATAAGGTTCAGGTTTCACATGCATGTCAGAGATATGATCTGTCAGAGAATCCTCCTGGATTCATCCCTACTGCCAGAGAACTAGACAGTTCTGTCTGGCACAGGGGTGTTACTTATGACTACTGAATCAGGCAGTTTGTATCAGCCAGGCTCTCTCTGCCTTGGGAATGGTGGCTTGGTCCATTTGGGATTGCAAAAAGGCTGGCTCAGTGTCCTTCAGAAGCCGCTGGGGCCCTGACTCAAACGGCTCCGATGAGAAACAGCTTCAGTAAGGGCCCACAGATTTGGGGTTTGCTCTTTTGTCATGTTTTTTTGCTTTGGGTTTGTTTGGCATTTTATAAAGATTTTTAGGGAAGAGAAGGTATATTCCCTTTCATTGTGTTTGTTTTGGCAGAGCACTGATCCTGAGGTAACAGTGCAAAGAAGGGATTTGCCTTCATTTGTTGTATTTTAGGAGGTGTTGGCTGCCGTTAATGCCCTGGGGATTTGCAGCTGGAGAGATAAGCAGTGGCACTTTGGGACAATTTATTCTCCTTTTCTGTGCAGCAATTAATAAATGAGCATCTAGACTTCCTGCCCTCTCCTGGGCTCCCAGCTCTCTGTTGCCAGATACATCAGTGATGCTGGATCTATGTGCATAAAACCAGGACCTATCAAGGCTGGAGAATTCCTCCAGCTCCTGAACATCAAGTTGTTGGATCAAGTTTTTCACTAGCACCATATTCACAGAATCTCAGAATGAATTGGGATCTTAAATACCACCCTGTTCTACCTCCTGCCACAGGCAGGGCCACCTTCCACTAGACCAGGTTTTTCCAAGCCCTGTCCAACCTGGCCTTGGACACTTCCAGGGATGGGGCAGCCCCATCTTAATATTCTAAAAACGTTTAAAACTCTTTTTTTTCAGCTTATTTGTGAAGGAAAGTGACTGGAAAGAGTCAGGTAGATGCTTTATCAGCCCCTCTGGTGCTGTAGTGCCAGCAGACCATAGGATGCTGGGGATGTTCCCACTGCTGTTCCCACTCCAGTCCCTCCTCCTGCAAGAAATCCTTTGGCTGGGCTCTATTAGGATGTCCTTGACAGCTCTGAGGGGCTGAACCACCAGGACTCCTTCAGTGCTCAATATGTGAAATAAAGGGGTCTTGAAAGGAAATCTGTTTTCCCAGGGACCTACTATTCCTGAGCTGATGCAACAGCATATAGAAAGGGAATGTATGTTGATATAAGGGGAGTTTCCTGACCTGGTGTTATCTCTGCTTCCAGAGGGCTTGGATGTGGGAAGAGCCTGGCTCTGAATGAATAGGGTCAGTCAGAGGGAGGCACAAAACCCTTCTTATTTGTTGTGCTGTAGACACTGTGTATCCAACCCTGTGTTTCCATGTCAACAGGGGATCTGTGCCAAAGCCAACCCTGAAGTTAAAAAAGAAATTGGCCTTGTTCAGAGAAACCCTACTGCCGTTCCTGGGGACCGATGGACAGGGAGGTATTGGGTGGATCCCATTCTTGGGAATGTAGTCCTGTGATTGATTGTGGGAGTGGTTGCCTCCTTTTCCTGTTGGAACATCTTCTCATCTCCACAGTTGCAAGCAAAATTCCCAATTTTGAGGTCTGTCATCCTGGGTGACGTACTTCCACTCCATGGAGCACCAGTGAAAATGGCTGTCTTCCAGTGCAATCAATGCCACCCTTCTGGAGGAAAGGAAAAGTTTCTAGAAAGTTTAGTTAACTGGAATTTCCTTTACTTTTGCTGTTTTTCTTGATGCAGAGAGCAGTTTTCCCTGCCTGGTTTCTCCCCATATCCACAGTGGCCCTCTAAAGCAACTTTGGGTGATGAAGCAGCCTGGAAGGGAGCTCTGGAGGCAGGTGTTCAGGGGCTAAGTTGTGGGAAGGTGATGAAGTGAGCTTAAACCTATGTGTGAACAGATACAGAAAAACAGAGAGACAGACAGGTTCAGGTTCCAGGGAGAATTAACTTTCCTTAAGTGCTGCTTAGGAGTGTGTACTTAGGAACTGCTTTCATTTCCAATCGATCCAGAGTGGTGTTGATGATCCAAGTGCTACAGTACATTTAAGGAAATTGAGATTTTGAGGTTGCTGTGTCTTTTTGCAAGCACAGTGCTGGAGACCTGTGGCTTTTAACATAACATTAGTGGGTGGGTTGGAATGATGTTCGGCTTGGCAGGGGAGAGTGAAGCTCCCTCATCCTTCCCTTGTTCCTGGATGCTGCTGAGGAGTCAGATCTTTCCAAAGCTTCTTTGGGGAAAGGTTCAGAATTGATTTTAAGTTCTAACTGCACTCATTATCTGTCTGATAAATGATTTAAGAAAGTGGCGAATGGTGCTGCAAAAATTATTTGGAGATTTAAAAAACCCCACTATAGTGGCAGCTTTTCAAAATTAGTGATGGTGGTTTGCTGTGCTGGGTAGAGGGGAAGGGACTGGAGCCTTCGGCTTCAGGAGCTGGGTGGCCACAGGAAACCCTGCAGTTCAGTTCCGGCTCAGAGAATCACCTGGGTTTGGGTCAGGTGTCTAAACCAGCCCTGATGTTGCTGAACGATCTTTGTTCAGCAACACAGCCAACCTGTTGACAGAAATTAAATGTTTGTTGTGGATTTTCAATCTTCCCAGTATTTTTTTTACCACCACCACGCTCCCAAACAGTGTGTGGGGAAGAACTGGGAGTACTTTTCCAGACTTCCTCCCTGTGGAGGTGTTAGTGTTCCTTGATGCTTATTTACCATTTCTTTCAGTGGTAATCCTGGTTGAAGCATGCAGGGGTAGGATAGTTCCAGCAGTTTTCTTCCTGTTTAATCAATGTATGTATTTTCTCAAGACTTTCCATTTCTCTCCTTCCTTGAGTTGCCTCATGCAGCTCATTAAGGATTCATAGCCCAGTTCAGTGCCCCCCTCTCCCTGGTGCTCCTGGCAGTACATCCTCCCTCTCCATTCACCCTTCGCCAGGCACACACAGAGCATCTCCAGAGATCACCCAGGGAGAGGGGGCAGATTGGGAACCAGCTGAGGGCAGGGTTCTCAAAAGCCTTAAATTCCAAATTAATTCTGCCGCGGCTGAGGTTCAAACAAAGGCGTCTCGCTGAGGCTGAGTTTTAGAACCCAGTGGCTGCTGCTGCAGTGTTTTCCCATTCCCTGTTATTGACATTTCTCCATGGCTGGATCCAGACCGAGGGTGCGTACTGCAGAGCCCATGAGCGTGCACAGTTACGGCACAGATGTGCAGAGATGAGAAGAACGTGCTTAACGCCACTTAATTTTCTTTTCCTTCCTCTTTCACTGCTGCAGCTGAAGAATAAATTCATGAAGAAATTGCCTCGTGATGCCGAGGCCTCCAACGTGCTGGTCGGGGAGGTGGATTTCCTGGAGAGCCCCTTCATTGCCTTTGTGCGGCTGCAGCAGGCGGTCATGCTGGGAGCTCTCACCGAGGTCCCTGTTCCCACACGGTAAGGAAACCCAGCCCCCAGGCAGAGCACCTGTGTTTCCACCTGGTAAAGTTAAAAAAAAAACAGGTCAGAAGATGTTCTCCTCTGCTTTCCATCCTCTAACTTGCAGAACTGTCAGGATTGCTGGTGTAAAGTAACAAAACTCACTGAAACTACTTCATCGTTTTCAGATCCTGAGTCTGGTTATAAGTAAACCATTACACAAACACACTGACCTAAGAACTCAGCAGTAAAAGGGCACTGTCAGTGTTGAATTTAAGTCCTGGCCTTTTTTCCTGCCCCTTCTGTACAGATCACAGATTCCCTCTGCACATTTTTGCTGTGCATATTATTCTTCTTCAACTCAGATCAAATGGAAGATTCAATTCTGGCCCTCCTGGGGCAAAAAAAAAGTCAGGTGAACTTGGACATACAATTCTACTGGGGCTTGTTGCTTTGAAATGCATAATGGCTCAAGGAAAAATGTCAGAGAAATACTTTATTTATTGTGACTCTCATTGCAAATTAATCTCAGTCTCACAAATAGCAATATATCTTGTGTTCTTAAATATTTGAAGTCACTGCTTAAATATGCCTGCCTGTCTAAGCTGCCCTATGTGAATTCATAGCAACATCACAGCCCTTGTATGAAGTGGAAGTTAGATGGCTGTTGGAATCCTTTCCTCTTTCAGTGTACCAAAAAAAAAAAAAAAAAAAAAAAAAAAAAAAAAAAAAAAAAGGATCTAGCTTTGCTTTTTAGTGCTAGTAGCAGTGTTTGTATTTCTTGGAGTTTCATTGAGTGGTTTCTTACAGCCATTGCCACAACTGTGTGTACATGCTGGGTATTCAGGTGGGAGTGTGAGTACCCAGATGCAGCTTCATTTCATAGTAGATTATTCATTCCTCAACATTCCTGGTCTCTGTGTGCTTCAGTGTGTCAGCTTCCAACTCTAATCCCACTGGCTATTTTTTAAACAGATCTCCAAGTTCTTTTCAGCAGTCGTAAGATTAGGTATTGTTTGCAGTGGTGGTGGGAGCCAGGAAGTTATATCCAGGATTGCTGGACAGCCTCATTACTCAGTAGCAGTAATCAAGGCAGTATGTCCTTTCATGCCAGCATTTTTCCCAGGAAATAGTATTATTCATTTGCTGTTCTCCAAAGCAAATACTGCTCCTAATCAAAGCAGGAGGGCTCATTAGGTGGCTTTCATGAGTGATGAAGAGCCATTTGCCATGGCTGCATCCTATGAAATTCAATCAAGGAAATCCCCTCAGGGCCACGAGGAACTGTGATGAAACATCTCCGGTGCTGCCAGCATTCCTGCCTTGTGCCTGCACTTAAAGCCCACAGACTCGGCAAGGATGCTGGAGCTGGAGCCTCTGGCATGCCCAGCCTTCTGTCCTGTGGGGCTTCTCTGTTTATTTTGTTAAATTGTTGATTTGCTGGTAAAGCTGCAGGTACCACACCATCGCAGCTGGGCACTGCACAGCCTCCCAGGGTTTCTAACATTTGGGTGGGGTGGGCTGCAGGACTGGCTAGGCCAGGTCTCTCAGTACTGGCAGTGTGACCCATGTCTGCCTCTCTTGCTGGTTTTATGTAGGGCAGGAGGGGTTGAACATGCAGATTTTGGCTCAGGGCTAATCTAGGCCTTTGTCTGGGGTGCTGTGTTAGCTGAACGTTTCCTGCTCTTAAACAACTGCAGATAGAGAAGCAAGGAATGGTTTGGGTTGGAAGGGAATTCAAAGATTGTCTCATTCCAACCCCCTGCCATGGGCAGGGACACCTTCCACTAGACCAGGTTGCTCCAAGCTCTGTCCAGACCCGGCCTTGGACACTTCCAGGGATGGGGCAGCCACAGCTTCTCGGGGCACCCTGTGCCAGGGCCTCCCCACCCTCACAGGGAAGAATTTCTTCCTAATATCCAATGTAATCCTGCCCTCTGTCAGCGGGAAGCCATTTAGCCTTGTCCTGTCACTCTAGGTCCTTGTCCCAAGTCCATCTCCAGCTGTCCTGTAGCCCTTTTAGGCACTGCAAGAGGCTCTGAGGTCTCCCTGGAGCCTTCTTTTCTCCAGGCTGATCACCCCCAGCTCTTCCACCCTGGCTCTAGAGCACAGGGGCTAGTAATAGAAAAATCAGGGATATGCCATTGGAATAGAGATATCCCAGCCTTTCCCGAGTTTTCTTTTTACTGGTCAGATTGAAAAAAACTGTAAGGCCTTTGGTTTTCTTGTGTCAAATTTAATCCCACAGTACTTGGGACTCCTCATTTGGGGAAATCCTGAGCTGGCAACATGGCTTGAGAATGGCTTTGTATTTTCATCAGAGCAATGCACAATCATGTGTTCAAGGCTGCTGTTTAATGCAATGAAGATGGGAGGAAAGATGAGGAATGAGCCAGGACAAGATGTTTTTTGGAGATAAGCTGCACTGACTTGCGCAGTCTGGTGTGCAGAGCTGGGAAAGGCTGGCGTCTTCAGGTCTCAGATGAAGTGAAGTAACTTGCCTAAAAGTCACTTGGGAAGTGAGGGGCAGATCCAGGAGCCTGGTCCTCCCTGGCCTCCTGACAGAGGCTTTTCACTGCAAAGGCACTTTTCTTCCAGGACTTGGTTGAGATTACTTCGTTCGGGTGCCTTTAACCCTTACGGAGTTGCTGTTCTAGCAATACATTGAGAGAAACACTGGATTTTGTTACTACTTCTGAGAGACTTTGAGCTTGGTGGAACCTCACATTCCCTGCCTTGCAGCATTATTAGCAATGTTAAGTAGGAGAAATGGGCATTGGATAACTCTGCCTGTGTTGAGTGCAGCAGGGAGGAATTCTCGAGTGGCCTTCAGCAGAGGAAGAGGAGTACAGCACAGCTAGGAGTGAGGGCTTTGGTAGCTGGAAATGTTCGTAACTAAATGGTAATAAACCTATGCAGACACGGTCTAGTTCAGGCCACTAAAATGCATTAATGTTTTTGGGTTTGTAATGCTTGCCAATGAGAAGATCTTGTTCTACCCACTGAAGGCAGTTCTGAGCTGAATTAGGACAAAGAATTTGGAAAATTCTTTGAGCCACAAGGAGCCACAGGATGTTTTCAGGAGTGTTTTGGTAGTGCAGGAGCATTCAGGTGCTGCTGCTCTGTGCTGGAAAAGAGCCAGCTGGTTTGGGTTATTGCAGAAGAAAGTTATAAAAGTGACTGCTTCTCCTATAAAACCAGGAGAATGCCGAGCAGCAACTCCTGAAGTTATGAACCTCTTCTTTTTAATATTAGTATTTTTGGCTAATTTGCATCCTCGAGTTTGGAAAGAGTTGGCTGAGGAACAGTCTTTCTTGAATGTTATTTTATAAGAACTGGTAAGGCAGAGAAAGTTCCAGGAGGTGGGAGGAGAACAGAGGACATGACCTGGGCGTGTGTGGCTTACTCACCTCCCTGTGAATCTCAAGTAAAACACTCAAACACCTTGTGAAGAACTTGATTAAGAAGTGTTATGTAGCAATGCCAATCAATATATATTTATGGATCCTGTCCTACTAACTTGCTGCCTTTTTTATTTGAGGACTCTAGATTCTTTTGAACAGAAAGTACTTATTTGGATATAATACTCCTCATAAGCCATTTAACTTAGTACCTCATCATATTTGAGTTAGGGAGATGAAATAATATTCAGTCCAATCTTTGGAAGGGGATGGGTGCATCTTCTGGTGAGGTTATTTCATCTGTATGTTTGCACTAACAAAGGTTTCATATCATTATGAAATGATGTGAATGATGTGTTTTTTAAACTCTTCAGCAGTGACTTGGTTGCTGCCCAAAGAGATCATGTGAAAAATGAAGTGTCCAAAGGCTGCTTGGACAGGGCTTGGAGGAACCTGGCTAGTAGAGGGTGTCCCTGCCCATGGCAGGGGACTGGAACTAGATGGCCTTCAGGATCCTTTCCAACACACGCCATTATGTGATTCTGTAAGACAAATCCCCATGGAGATGGACAGGCTTTCATGGTGCACAGGGCATGATGGGCCACAGGGTGTAGCCTCTGCTCCAAAGTTAGCTTGAGACCACTGGCAGCCTCCACATCTCTGACAAGAACCACAGTTTTGAAAGTCAAATTTCTGTCTAGATGTTGCATAAGTAATAAGCATTTTGTTTTGCCATCCTAAATGGGAATAATCTCTTGGTTTTGTCAGATTTCTGTTCATTCTGCTGGGACCAAAGGGCAAAGCCAAGTCCTATCATGAGATTGGCCGAGCCATTGCCACGCTGATGTCAGATGAGGTAGGTGTCTTGGTGTCTCCTGTGGGAAATGGCTTCTCCCAGGTAATGATATCCTTCCCTCCAGCCTGGTCAACAGGAAAGCGCATTCACATAAAGCTGAAATAGCACGTTACCTCCTAATTCAGTCATTGACATAATTATTGCTCCTGGCTTCATGTTTTTTAAAAAGTGTGACTCTAGTAGGGATTTGTCAGCCGTGTGTATTTTCCTGCTGGTGATCACTCTTTCATATCAACTGTGAATTAATTGTCGAATTTATTCTGCCGTGGTCTGCACCTTGTGTCCCATTCTACCATCCCAGTGTCCCGCAGCGGGAGATATCCAGGTAATGCCCACGGAACCATTTCTCTCAGGCCATGGTGCTGTGTGTGGCCCTGTGTCCTGAGCACTGGCAATGTTCATGTGTTAGCCAGGAGCAGCTGGCCGCTCCTTACGCCCCTTGCTGCCATGGCTGGGCTTTCAGGATTCATTTACGGCCCCTTTCTTCCAGCGTCCCTGGGGCTCTGCATGCTGGGGCTCATTCACTTTAGCTTTGGTTCTTGGCGTTGCTTCGCTCTCCTACACTTCCCTTAATTACAGCTCAGCTGCTCCCAGCTCTCCTGCCTTCTGTCACTCAGTGTTGCTTTCTGTAGCCCCAAAGTCCCTTCCTGCCACCAGCTCATCTTCTCATGCACTGATCCACCATCTCTCCACAGTCGAGAAGATTCCTTTAAAATTCAGCATTAACACTTTTTTTCCCCCCTCTCTTCTGTCATTTGTTCTTCTATTCTGTTACGAGTAATACCAAGCCTTTCACTCACATAAAAAACTAGTTTATTATGTTGTCTTTGAGCAAATACTGTCATCAGTCCTGTGTCACAGGGTTGAAAATAAATCTGGGTTTGATAGACTGAAGTAGGTGGCTTTGTAAATTGTCTCTCCAAGTATAATTGAAAGTCCTTATGCAGAAGAAAACTTATTTGCACTAAAGAAATAGATAAGTGCTTTACTAAGATTTTTGAAGGTTAGAAATAGATGTTTTGCTTAAAATTAGATATATGCCTGCAAGGAAAGAATCTCTTGTTATCCAGCCAAAGGAAGGGGCTTTCTGAGAGTCACACATCCTTGTGCCACATGTCTTGATACTTTTTCAGAGGTTTCTGAGAAGGAATTAAGTTGATTTTGTAGAACTCAGCAGCTGCTTCTAGAGTTAGGGCCACAGAAAATGTAAACCTTTTCCACAAGGAGTCCCTTTTCCTTGCAGGTATTCCATGACATTGCCTATAAAGCCAAGGACCGTCAGGACCTGATCGCAGGCATTGATGAATTTCTGGATGAAGTCATTGTGCTCCCCCCTGGAGAATGGGATCCAGCCATTAGGATAGAGCCCCCCAAGTCTCTCCCTTCTTCAGATAAGAGGTAATAGCAGAAGAGGGGCTCTGTGGTGAAACAGTAGATGTGAGGTGTGGAAAGGAGTTGGGAAGAGCTGGTGTTTTGGTTGTTCCAGGTGTATGGAGTAACCTCCACCTGTCTGTCACTATTTAGAAAGTCCTGGAGATACTTCCAGGCCTTAGTAGCTGGAGGGAGGATGTTCCTGAAAGTCTGTACCTTTCGAGGTGATGTTGTAGGCACACAATAACATAGCTGGTAGTCATCCAGGCTCTTCAGGGTTCTTATTGGTCCTTGTGACATGGTGTATCCTTGCCTAGGAAAAACATGTACTCTGGTGGGGAAAACCTGCAGATGAACGGAGACACACCCCACGATGGGGGGCATGGTGGCGGCGGCCACGGCGACTGTGAGGAGCTGCAGCGGACGGGCAGGTCAGTGACACCCCTGCATTGTTTCCCTTGCCAAAAACATTCCCACCCCAATGGGCTGGCTGTACAGGCTGAGGTGTGACCCCAAAATGTGTCCTGGGGGCTTTTCATGCCCAGAGTGAGGCTGTCTGAAAGGGTTCCAAACATCTGGCTGCAGCAAATGGCAAAATGTCATGAATCAGAGGCTCATTAAATGATAAAGAGCCATTAAAAAGAACAGAAGGCCCAGGTAGGTGCTGCCTCTTGGGAGCCTGTGATGTCAGATGAACCATAAAGGACATTAACACGGTAGGTACAAGCCTCAGTTAATCCATTCGGATTGCTGAAGGGGTGACTTAGCCAAAAGCAGAGATGTTCCTTTTTCCAAGACGTTCGTGTTGCAGTTGAATTGCACAGGTGAAGGCTTTTATGGGATAGAGAATGTAACAGCCCCCCAGGCCCTACTCTCTGCTCTACCACTCTGCTTTGTGCCATGTAAAAGTCCACTGGACTGGGAATACAGCTCAGGTGGCCACAAAACAATGAGCTCAGCATTTCAAGATCAGTGTACAGGGCTTCATAGTGGCTTTGTGCCCTCCCTCCTACTCTGTATCTTCTTTCTCAGTTCTAGTCTGAATCCTAGAAGAAAAGTCCGAAAGTCTCCACACCGCATTGTGTGCAAGGCAGTGGAGCATCTTGAATTGGGGTCTGAAGGTGGTGTGTGCCTGTCTGCCACAGAGTTTGTGTGGTCCTGGCAGAGATGGGGAGCTGTGTGCAGTGGAACAAGAGGCTAAACAGACATTTTTCATGCTTCCAGTGTCAATGCCACATGGAGTTTATGAGTTAAATACTTTATTGTCTGTGATCATACAAAAAGGGATGTCTGCAAGTGAGCTCTTTTGTTGTCCAAGAGTATTTCCCTTATGTTTTTACTTCTAGTTCTTTTGCTGGATATTACTTTGAAGCATTTTTCCATGCAGCAGATTGTTTGGCTCACCCAGCCATGGTGTCTGATATGCTGAGAAATTCAGGCAGGGATTTAGTTCAGAGTTAATTTTAATACATCAACTAATATATTTGGGGGAAAAAAATCAACAGATGAGCTTCCTGAAATATAAACTGTGGTGGTTTGTTTCAGCAGAAGCGTGGCTTGTAGTCCTGAAATTTGTCTTTTCCCAGCTGCGTCACATGTTTGAGATATTATCTTTCCTTAAAATATTCTTTCTGAGATCCCTGGATTTCCACAGCTGTGATAAGATTGTTTGTAATGGTGATCTCACTCCTTTGAGATAATACCATTGCTGGCAGTGTCTCTAATGACTTAGCACAGTGACTTCCACTGTGAAACATCTTGTGTGAGTCTCCTCTTGCTTGTTCTTGCAGATTCTGTGGGGGCTTGATCAAAGACATCAAGAGGAAAGCACCGTTCTTCGCCAGTGACTTCTACGATGCTTTAAATATCCAGGCCCTCTCAGCCATCCTCTTCATCTACTTGGCCACTGTCACCAATGCCATCACTTTTGGGGGATTGCTTGGGGATGCTACAGAGAACATGCAGGTGAGCAAGAGCTTTCAGAACCAACAAATACAGCATTTGCCTTTTGCTGTCCAGTCAGAGCAGTGTTTGGGCACTGGCAGAGCTGGAACTCTTGGTACACTAATGGAGGTGTTCTGTGTTTTCACTGCTTTCTCTGCTGCTGTGGCTGTCCTTTGACAGATTGTACTGCGGTTCCTTAAATGTTGAATAGAAGCAGGCCCAAGAGACGGAGAAGGTCTTTGCACCATCAGTAGAGAGAAGTTCCTCTGATCTGCTCTCAGTAGTACCATTTTATTCCAAAGAAGTTTGCTAAGTCTGAATCCTCTGCCTGATTCCTACAATACCTGGTCTTTGGCCTCTCTGGTGATAAGAAAATCCCGAAATAATTAGGAAATTGAGTAACACAGGAGAGAAATGTCAGGTCTTTAGAAAGATGAATTTTGTAGTCATGGGAAGTAATATGCTGAGAACCTGCCACATACCCATGGACAGGCTGGGTCGATGGCTTAGCTCAGGCTAAAGAGAAGGGATTCTGTATTAACAGTGCTGTAGGTGCTTTGCATTAGTGGAATAATAGGAAAAGTAGGAGGTTGTATTTAGATAGATTCAGTTCAGCCAGTCCAGTTCAGTCAAACCTCCCAGCAATAATTAAGCTCATAATGACAATGACTGAATTATTAATTTATGCAGGTTTAATTAAGTCAAACATAGGAAATGAGGGCATATATCTGGAACCCTGCACTCCCCCGTGATGAATTACAGGCTAGAGTAAGATCCCGCAGCCTGTGCAGTGCCCATCTCCCCTTTCTCCTGCACAAGCAGTTTGCCTTTTCTGAGACTTGTGGAAGTCAGGAATGGAGAGATCTTCAGGACCCACCAGTGAGCAACACTGGACTGTCATGGGGTAGCAGAGCAAAGCCTGTCTGCTCTGCACAAGGTGCAGTCTTTCAATTAGAGGAGGAAAGGGAAATGTTACCTGATTTCCAAATCTAGTTCAAATTGAGAATCACTTTATTGTGGCCAAAAGTCTCAAGAATACTTACTATCAAGTAGCAAAAAGAAACCTCCAAACTGCAGTATTTTTGGGGCTACTACATCACAGTTCATGTGTCATGTTTCTTTTAAACAGTGATGTGGCTGCTGCTGGGACAGGCACTGAGCGCATGGCCCATCCCGCTCCCTGTCCCAGGAGCTGCCTCAGCAAGCACTTCCTTCACAGCTCGCTCCTGAGTTTTATTTTTCCAAGAAAAGACACTATTCTTAGCTACAGACACATGGAAAAATGCAGGGCAAAGAGATTCCAGATGCTCTGGCCACGAGGGCCCTCTCCATGAGTAATACAAGAGGAGTAGAGGGGATCAGCTGTGTGAAGGCTGTTCCTTGCCCCTGGATTATTGGGCTCATCTTTACAAGTCCCCCAAAGGCAGCCAGTCTATTGCTTTCCTCAGTGTAAACACTAACTTATATCTTCTCAAGGAAGAGAGACACAGAACAGGATTTGAATTCTTGCAGTACCCCTGATAAGTCAGGAACGTTGCACCCCCATCCCTGCAGCATAGGCCGAAGGGAGGATTGGCATGTTCTGTTAATTGCCAGCTGCTCAGCGTGTGTGGCTATCCCGAGTAACTCTGGATTGTGTGGGACCAACGTCTTGGTGGGAGCTGCAGGGGAGGCAGGGGATGCTCTCCCCTTGGTCATGGGTGTGGGGACATACAGCACACAGTCACAGCAGAAGCACTTGTTTGGAGAGGGTTATCTCACAGGAGTGTGTCTCTCCTGTGTCTCTGTAGGGCGTGTTGGAGAGCTTCCTGGGCACGGCTGTCACCGGCGCCATATTTTGCCTTTTGGCTGGTCAGCCCCTCACCATTTTGAGCAGCACAGGACCTGTCCTGGTCTTTGAGCGGCTCCTCTTCAATTTCAGCAAGTGAGTATGTGGCGGGAGAGGGCGGAGGGCAGGAATGTCCCACACGAAGGAAACCCCAGCCAGGGAATGAGCTGCCTGCTGGTGGGGAAGGAGGGGATTTAGTGCACAAAATGAAATGTCTCATTCCTTGTTGAGATCCAGTGCAATCACATCAGGGATCTTCCTGGCATGCATGTCCCAGGGCACTGCCCAGTGTGTGGCCGCCTGTCTCTGTGGGGCCTCCTGGAAAAAACCCCTTGCCCTCTTCAGTCCTCTGCGAGGAATTTGCTCTAGTTACCGTCTGCTTCTTCTCCCAATCACTACTTCTCTGACTCCCACAGGAGCAAAGAAATGAATCCCACTCTTCACTAACAAAATCCCATGGGTCTCAAGGTTGCCAAAACTTTGTCCAGTAGTTATTTGAAATAATCACTATTATTTATGAAAGCAAAACTGTCTGTGGTAGAAACAGCCCCCAGAATTCTGTGGTGTAGCTTTCCTGCATTTAAAAGTACTTGGGGTTTTTTCCATTTAATTGCTATGAAGAGGTTCTGCTCCCTCCATGTTGTTGACGGCTGACACCCAGAGCTGAAGGGAGCCCATTTTGTTAGGTGTGCTCATTTACCTTTCCCGCATCTGCAATACCAGGAAGATACACTGGAATCCCCAAAGGAATCAGCAGTGTCATGGATGATTTCACCCATGGAGCTGGTGATCCTTTGGGTGCTGTTTTGCAAGGAGGTCGTTTCAGGTTACACAGGATACACGCCAAGTCCCTTGTAGCCTGTGTTCTCAGCATGGCAGGCTGTGTAGGACTTGCGTTCCTACATGTAGGGAGGGATAGGGGCTAGAAAAAATGTCTGAAAAATTAGATTATCCCAGGGAGGGAAACTGGAAGCTACTAAAGGGTGAGAGTTCCATAGTGGAGCAAGAGGGAGGCACCTTTCTTTTCTTCCTTCATCTGGAATAAATGAATAACCAGAAATGGACATACTGCACGTGTTGGCATGTAGCAGACATGACAAAGCCCAGGTGCACCACACAGCAGGAAAAAAGCAAGATGGAAAAGCACTTTGTACTGTTTTGGGAGGGAAAAGGGGTTATTTTTAACCCGAGGAGGAGGTGGTGGTGGTTATAAAAGCCATTGTCCTAATGACCTGCCAGAGCAGAAAGACAGGAGTTTTCAAAGGAGGCCTTTCTTACGAGGAAATTGGAACTCAGTACTTTGATTTTTCAGTAATGTCTTTGTGGTTGTTCATTTTCACAACACACTGTTCCCTGCTAGGAGCAAAAGTAGGAAAACCTCCCATCTCCTGACTCATTAAAAGTGTGACTCTGTGTGTGTGTCTGAAAAGATCCCTAAAAACACCTTGCAGACCCAGCTGTGCATCTGGCCTTGGGTACTCCATGATGCTGGCACCAGGGACCAATCCTTGCTTTTCTACCTGCCCTGTCAGCTTCAGAAGCGCTGCAGGAATTTGAGGATTAAAAGCCAAAATAATACCGTTAACATTTTTTGAAGTTCTTCAATGGTGTGGAGTAAGTATACGTGGGTTTCTGCCAGCTGCCTTCAGATGGATGGGACCTCCTTCCCTCTCAGGCACTGACTCCAGATATTTCAGAGTTGTTACTTGGGTCTTGTATTTTTATTATTTTTTTCCCCTTTTTCTAAATCATTTGGTTTCTTACTTGCTCTTTCCCTTCTTCCGGGTCAGGGCTTCTGGCTTCCAGAGAATTACAGCTGACTGAGCCTGCCAGTTCCACCACCTCTTGCTTCCTTCCCCAGAACAGGCAGTGGCCTTCCTGGCAGGTCCTTATCTGCTCCAGTGTTCTCTTTAGACACTTCTTCATTCCTAAAAGCCCACCTTTGGGCTCTGTGCCAGCACAGCACCTCAGCCTCAAGCAGCAAACAAGGCGCCATTGTTCCCTGGAGGGAATGATGCAGTTGGGTGCGTGGTTCTCCACACCCTGCCATTCCTGGCACTAGGACTTGTCATACTGTCATAGAATATCCCAGGCTGGAAAGGACCCATAAGGATCAGCAAGTCCAACCCTTTGCACCTGGCAAGACTACCTAAAACTAAACCATGTGACTAAGAGCAGTGTCCAGATGGTCCTTGAACTATGTCAGGTTAGGTGCCATGACCGCTTCCCTGGGGAGACTGTTCTGGTGTCCAGCTACCCTCTGCGAGAAGATCTTTCCTTTATGTCTCAGCTTCATTCCATGTAACATCTGCTTTGTACTTCCTGATCTTATCTAACCAGATGTTTTCCTTTCTTGCCCGCCTTGTCTTGTTGCAGGGACAATGATTTTGACTACCTGGAGTTCCGCCTCTGGATCGGCCTTTGGTCGGCCTTCCAGTGTCTCATTCTTGTGGCCACCGACGCCAGCTTCCTGGTCAAGTACTTCACCCGCTTCACCGAAGAGGGATTTTCCTCCCTGATCAGCTTCATCTTCATTTATGATGCTTTCAAGAAGATGATCAAGCTGGCAGATCATTATCCCATCAACTCCCAGTTCAAGGTGGACTATATCACGCATTACTCTTGTGCCTGTAAACCACTAGATCCAGGTAAGGGAGTGTTCATTACCTCTCCAGTCTGGAGGTAGGAGATGGCCTTTGCTCTCCTTTTCCCTTGTGCTACAGCTCCAGATAATAGGTAGATTATTCCTTCTTTATTGGTTGCCTTCAGATATCTTTATCTTAGTCTCAGAAGCTGAGAGGTAAATTTTACCCTACATCCCAAGTGGAATGTCAGTATAGCCGGCCTTTCTGGAACTCCTCCAGAGAGGCTCATGTCTAGCGGAGAAGCTGTTTCTGCACCCGTGTCTCCTTGCATCCCTGTGGCTGTCAGTTCTAAGTGGCATTCCTCTTAAGAATTACACAAAGGGGCAGAAGTGGTGGCCAGGTCACTGCTATGCAGCTCAGGTCACTGGCGTAGAGCTCAGGTCACTCCCATTTCAGGAGCTGGATTTATTCAAGGTGTTACCCAAACGTGGGTGGTTCCCACCTCCTGGTTGCATGGATGAGAGGGAAAGCGCAAACAATTCCTTCCATTCCAAGAACGGAAGTGTATCCACAGGGCAGCCTATCTCTGGAGGATGGGCTGCGTGGCACATAGAGCCATTGTGCCTGTGGCTCTGGGAACCCAAATCCAAACAGAGATATGCCAACTGCAACCATTAGGGAAGCAGGTACCACTCTTAGGATCCCACAAACAGTGGGGAGTGAGTAGGAAACTTGGTCTGTGCCCAAAGTAAACTGTAGGTTATCTTGGCACACCTGTCCAACAGGAAAAGCTGCTGGCTGCTCCTCAAAAGTGTCGGGAGCTGGTTCCCTGGGGGATGGGTGCCTGCCTTCCCTGTTAAACACAGGATCTTGGTGAGCATGTGGATGCTGCTCTGATTCTGCCTCCACTGGAATGGCAGAGTGGTTTCCTTTTTGAAAATAGCACGATGGGAATGGTCAATGCCAAATTGGAAGTCTCCACTTCCCATTGAAACACTTGTGGCTCTCCAGACATCCGAGAGAAAAAAGTTTGCTTATGCAAAACCTTGATATGCCATGAGGACAGTGGCCGTGAGCAGGAAGGATTGCATTTCTAAATGAAATTTCAAATTCATGATTCCTAATGCTGCAGAAGCCACAGAGAATGCTGCCCCTTCTTTCAAATAAATTATCCCCATCTCGTTGATTTCAGTTGCTTGCTCTCTTTTTTCTTTGTTTTAATCAATTCTGTGTTTATGATGGACACTGAAATGCATTTTGCTTTTCTGGATATCTTTGGCATTGTGCTTACATTTGAAATTAATAATGAGGAGTGTTCTGTGGGTATTTATTTAATTTAATCCAGAAATCATTAGAAAAATACTGGAAAGCTATGAAATACCATATCGTCTGTCTGGTTTTTTGTGTGTTTTTTTTTTTTTTTTACCATGAACTCAAAATATAATCCCAGTTGGGCTCGGCTTATGTTTCGGTTAACCTTTTTTTTTTCTGTTTGGCGAGTGGCTGATGGTTGAGGCTTTTGAGTCTCTCTGAAACACTTGTGCAAAGAGGTGGCAAACAGCTTGGCAGAGTCAAGAAATCGTTTAATAATTGGAATTGGCTCTCCTTCCTAACTGTTTCCTGCATCCTGCTCACCATACTGCCTTTTTTCTTTTCTCTTGCAGTTAATAGCTCAGTACTTAACAGGACAATGGTGCCGTCAGACTATGAGCTGGTCCCTCCCTCCTCCGAGTTGGTGAGTTCCCCTTGGGAAGGCAGGGATCACATGGACTGCAGAGTCTTACAGCGGCGCTCTGCTGGCGAGCTCTGGATAATGGGGAGAAAGAAGCAGAGCTTGATGGATCACATCCGCACGTGGGGGAAGGAAGTTGAGACACAGAGTAACAGCCCCTGTTAGTCAAACACCAGCAGGAAAATGGTCTCACACAAACCATTCTGATTCCATGATTTTTAGCTGCTGCATGATGCCTCCTTGTTCCTCTCAGATACTCTATCCCCATTCCTGTCCCAGCATGGGCAGAGTATGCAAGTCTTATGGAGACATTCCCTTTTCTTTTGCAGGACAACACCACCCTTGACTGGGCAGCTCTGACAGCCAAGGAGTGCTTGAAGTATGGGGGTCAACTTGTGGGCAACAACTGTGACTATGTCCCTGACATCACCCTCATGTCTTTCATCCTCTTCTTTGGCACTTACACCTGCTCCATGGCCCTGAAGAAATTCAAGACCAGTCGCTACTTTCCCACCACTGTAAGTATCTCCTGTCACCTCATCAGTCTTTCTGAGGGCACAGATCAGCCTCCCTTTTGGAGCTGCTCTCCTGCACACAGGGAAAGATGCTCTGCAGGGAAGCCGGATTGCACTGATTGGGATTAAAGTGCAACTGGTTGTTGGATCTGGAAATTAAAGGTATGCCTGGGATCACTCCCAGTGGTTCTGGAAAGCACAGGTAAGGCAGCAAAAGACCCAAGAGGAGCCATAACCTGTTTGGGTAATGTGGCAGGGATTTTAAAGGTGCTGAAGGCAACCCTTCCAACCTTACAGACATGTCTCAGGTGCATCTGCTTGTTTTGTCCCCTGGTGAGGCTCCCAGGCCAGTCATGCGAGCCAGCTTTTCCTGCATGTGCCAAAGCCCTTTCTCTCTGAGACTGCCCTGTTTCTGGCATTCTGACACACAGGGATTTATCCTGCATGGATGTTTACTGTTCCACTGTGTTACAGTTGAACCTCTCTTATTTTAAATAAAAAGGAAACAAATTCCATCCGGGCTGGAATGCAGCTCAATTTATCTGTAACCATGTGAACCCAGGAAACCTGGAAGGAACAACAGCTCTGGAAAGCTCACACAGTTCCAGGCTAGCACAATGGCTCCTGTCTGGTTAAAGTCTGGGATATGATCAGTGTCAGCTCTAAGTCATTATATTCCAGTGACTTCAGGAGAGCTGCAGTCTTAGGGATTTAGCTGAGAAGGCTGGTTTGTTTTCCTGTCTGTTTAGCTTGACTTATTACTTGAAGAGGAAACAATGTAATCTCTGCCAGTCCTTCAGAGTACCTAATTTGTGGAAGTTTGTGTTTTTGTGCTTCCATTTAGGCTTTCAGAGAACACAGTAAAGTACCAAGGCATGTGTTGCAAATGACACTGGATGTGATGGTGGGCATATTTGTGGGAGAGGAAACGATGAGCTTGTCTTGCCAGGGTTTCTCATGTAGACACTGAAGTGTGGGTGAAATGGTGTTTCCTGGTGCTAACTCCTCTGGTTATGATACCTCATCTCTTTCAGGCCCGGAAGCTCATCAGTGACTTTGCCATTATCCTGTCCATTTTGATTTTCTGTGGGATAGATGCCCTAGTTGGTGTGGACACACCAAAATTAATTGTGCCAAGTGAATTCAAGGTATGTTGTTGCCAGCTTGTTTGCTGGCTTTTGGAAGAGGTTCCTTTTCCCCTCACACCTGCCCTGTATGGAATGACTTGCCCTCAGAATGGGAATGTAGTCAGTGGTCTGGAAAGGGCCAGTTTATTCAGAGAGTTAGGATGCTTTTTGTTAGCATCATTTGAATTGGCTGATTTATCTCCCAAACTCGGCCTCCATACTTGGAATCATTGATTGGTGTTAATGGTTAGGATGAAATTGCCACAAACCTGAGGTGTCTCCCTGAGCTCCACTGCTGGAAGCAAACCTGGCTTTGGGATATCATCACCCCTGTGTTGCACCTCTAACACAAGCTTTCTTTTCCTTGCCCTACAAAGCCAACCAGTCCCGAGAGGGGTTGGTTTATCCCACCTTTTGGAGGGAACCCATGGTGGGTGTACCTGGCAGCAGCCATCCCAGCGCTGCTGGTGACCATCCTCATCTTTATGGACCAGCAGATCACCGCTGTCATTGTCAACAGGAAGGAGCACAAGCTCAAGGTGGGTGTGCTTTGTGCCTGGAGCACCTGAGGGGTTTTTTCCTCCTGCCACCTTCCTCCCTCATGGACACGAGCCTATTCCCTGTCACTGGCCGCTGTTTCTAAGCAGGAAAAGTGGCTTTGTGGCCAAAGCTGCACAGTGCTGTCAAATACCAGCAATAAGCTGGAGAGACTTGGGACATACCAAGGGCATAGCCCCAGTTGGATGTTATTTAAAAAAGAGCTGATATGTAACAGTCTAAGATGTAGTCATGTTTTTAAAACAAACTTTCCAGACCAGCGCTATGCAGTTTTTCATGCCTGTAGGCTTTCTTTTTCCTTTCCCGGCATGGTCAGTTCTATTGAAAAATATTAAATTCCTGTAAAAGAAGACTGTCTCTTCCTGCTAACAGGGCATGTTTCAAGTGGTCTGACCCGTGGGAGTAATGACTCCCTCAAAACAGAGGTAATAGTAATAGTGGGTCATTATTTAGACACCTGCTTCATCAGTTATCAGGAGAGCTGTTGGAAATGGGAAGGGAGCTTCTGCTTGGAAAAGAGGAGGATGTTTCAATTCATGTGGTTGTGGTAAACATTAGACAAGTAATGTTTACCACAAGACTGTCCTGAGCCCAGCCTGGAGGAGAGACTTGAAGTACCAGGGAATGGGAAAGGTTTCCTGTGCACAGTGATGACTACTGGCTGGTGGTTTTAAAAAAAGCCCCTCAGAACATCCTTGTTTGCCCACCTGGATCTGGGCAGATAAATTCAATACGGGACCCTTGTGTTCCTCAGAGATGGCTGAACAGTTTTAGGTCTGTCTCCTGCACCTAACCAAGCAGACATAGGATTTTCTTAAACACTGTAAGAAAATGTTCGCTGTTCTTCCCTCATGAAGAAGAAGCCCCTCATCCCTGCCGCTTATGAACAACTGAAGATGGTTTTGCTTTCAGCACCGGCTGTACTTTTTTAGTAACAAGGTTATAAACACTCCAGCAAAGTACTGTTTCATCTAAAACGTATTCCCTACTTCCTTTGTTATGGTGTGAGTATGGTATTTTGTGGAATTGAAAGTTCACAAGCCCTATCCTGTTGTTCCACACCAAAAACCACTTCTGTTGGAAAAAAGGTGGGTTTTTTTGCTCATTCCTTGCTAAAGTGTTGGCAGGGTGTTGCTGGGTGCCCGTCCCAGTGCCACCAGCCAGCCAAGATAAGCAGCGTATGTATGAGGAAAACAGTGAGGACTATTCAAGAGAAGCTGGATTGTTCTCCCTCCTGGGTCATTCTAGGCCTGGATAATTTGTTTTTTCCAATAAAATCAGATTGAATGGGATTTTAAAAAGGTTAATATATCTTAAAATAGCAAACCTTAGAGGTTTGTCCACTGTTTTTCTGAAGATCCCTTTTCTTGGTGGCTCTTTTGTTTCTTCACTTCTTCTCTTGGCACTTGTGACTGCTGGATTTCCTGTTTTATTTCATTAAAGGATTTTAAAAATAGAGGATCAGAGGTGTTTGAAAAGGAGTCAAGAATGAGGGCAGCTTTCTCCTTTGGGTAGGGCATGAAGCTTCAGCTGTTCTTGTTGCACTCCTGAAGGAAGTTGTGTCATGAGGGAGATGCTTCTTTATGCTGTTCACAAGATCTGATGTATTTCTGGTGTTTGGCTCTGTTGGCCAGGATGTTGCAGAAGGAAATGCTGCCTGTCCAGTGTGCACCTGCCCTGCTCAGTAGGTGTTTGGAATGATGAAGGTTGTTTGTCTCCCTCTGCAGAAAGGTGCTGGATATCATCTAGATTTGTTCTGGGTGGCCATTCTGATGATTGTCTGCTCCTTTATGGGGCTGCCCTGGTACGTGGCTGCTACTGTCATCTCCATCGCTCACATTGACAGCTTGAAGATGGAGACGGAGACTTCAGCCCCTGGAGAACAGCCCAAGTTTTTGGGAGTGAGGTATGTCCAACCAGGAAGACTTAATTACCTTGTTTGCCTGCAAAATCCTTTGGTACGAAGAATTTTGTGCAGCTTTCTCCCTGTTTCCAAAGCCAATTCCTTGGGCAAGCCCCTGTGTGACTCCTCCAAAGTTTTTTTGGCCACATCAGACACAGTGTCAAAGGAAGTAAATTTCCTGCAGGTTTCTCTATCCAGGGAAATAAAGCAAATTCCTTAGGAAATGTACTGGTCAAACATACAAACCTGTCAAACCTAGTGCAAACAGCTCTACTTTAATGAAGCATTTTTTCCTGTGTTTGGTTGCCTTAATTAAGTGGTCTGAAATACTTCCAATGGGATTGCTCCTGGAAATCAGGCTGCTTGTTTAGGTAACTAAATGGAAGTTTTATGGCCTGACTTTCATTGTTCTGAAATATCACTGGCCGAGATATTTTTGGATATGGGAAGCCCTGTGGGTGCTGCTGAAGGCACATATTCAGCACCCCCTGAAGGTCTGAATGATTTATCCAGCTGTTGGAATGCTCTGGGCAGGGCTTACGATGTGTTACTGATCTCAGCATGAAGGGCTGATGATTTATTGCCTCTCTGAATGCTCTGAGTGTGGCTGTGCAGGAAGCTGGGAGTGCTTGCCTCATGGTTTGTAATGTTTAACCTGTAAACACACTGCCCCAGGCTCAGTTGCAGAGCTGTGTTGATCCCCAAACAGTGTAACAAAACGATCTGGGGCTTTAAAATAGAGGTCTTGGTCAGGATCCAGCCACCTGCCTGATGCTGTTGGATGAAAAATGTGGCTGCAAAACAAGTTTTGGGGATTCCTGTTGGTGTTAAGTGCTTGTGGTCCTGACTGAGTGATATTGCTTCAGGGAGCAGAGAGTCACTGGAGTCATCGTTTTCATCCTGACTGGGGTGTCTGTCTTCATGGCTCCCATCCTGAAGGTAAGGATTGTTTACAGTTCTTCAAAGGCTTAAATACAAACCTTTTGGAAGGAAACATCAGCATGGCTGTAGTGTGCTAGAATAGTGACCAAGTTCAGGCTGGGGTTCTTGGGCACTGTGGTCTTCTTCATTTTAAGATTATTTCTCCATGTTTGCATAAAGTTAAGTTCCCTTTTCTTTTATGTTTTCTTTTATGATTTCTTTTATGAATTCTTTAATACTTCTACTGGGCCTGTGTTTTATGGAAAACATTTTCTGAATAAAGCTCAGAGTATGGAAGATGTGTTTCTGGAGGAAGTAGTGCAATTAAATGGCATTTCTTCATCTCCTGAACCTTTTTTTACCTGTGAGTTTAGCAAAGGCTCTGGACAGATGTGCTGCTGGTGAACCATTGCATCTAGGTAGGTTGCTGTTTTCCAGGACTAGAAATTCGGTGGCATGTAGCCATGGAGAAATGCATCCTTAGTGGATTATCAGATTGTAGAAGGAAACTGGAAAACCTGCTTGTGCCTGTCTTGTGCAGGATGCTGCCTTCTCTGGGGATAGTCGTACCAAGCACAAACATCCTGTCCAACAGGAGATGTCAGCTACAGGAGCCCTTATCCATGAATCCATAGGCCACTGGTGTGAGCAGATTATGTCAGACCAGCAGCACCGTGCGTCATAACTGTGGGACCGAGCAGATGGGTGTCTGGAGCAGCATTTCTGGAGGCTGCAGAGGAGTTTTTAAAAGCCACAGGGGCTGTGAGGCACAGTGTGATGTGAGCCTGAGGGGAGCAGGCAGGCAGGAAGCAGCAACACTGCCCATGGAGGCAGTGGAGACAGTGGCTTTCCAAGCCAGTGTGTTCCTATTCTTCCTTTCTAAGGCTGTTCGTACAGGTCAAATTTTGATGTCTTTGACTTCCACAGAAATAGGCATTTCTGTGCCTTAATTTAATGCCTAATTGTGATAATCCTGTTTTTTAGTTTATGTGACCTTTCCCTGCAAGATCCCTCTTCCTCTATTCCACTGGGGTCTGTTACTTTCCCTGTTATTGCTTCAGTCATTAATCATTTGTCTGTGCTTCCCCTAAGACAATTTGTGGGGAAGATCCTCGCTGGAGGACGCCTGAGGATAAGTCAGCATGCTGCTGGCCCACGTGCCAGCGGGAAGGACCTGGCAGGATTTCAGGACCTTTAACAAATTCCAGTGGCAGCATCCTGCTGGAGAGAGCTGCGCTGCTAAATGCATTGCAGAACATTTTGGTCTTCTCCTGCCAGCGGCAAATTGAACACTGACAATCCCAAATTTAATAAACCAGGCAATCCATGGAATAATCCCAGCTTTGTTTTCTGAGGGCTTTGCGGTGGTTGTGCTGGTTTTGGATGGTGGTGATGTTTCTGCTCAGCCAAGGCAAATCTCCACAGAAACATCCTTGGCCCTACTAGGAGGGTGACAGGCACTTTCCTATAAATACAGTTTTAGTCCTGTTGGCTTGCAGTAGTTTTCCTTGGAGCGCCGAAGCCAGCACCCCCATAGTTAGGGAATACTTTGCCAAGAGAAAGTCTTCCAAAATGACAGCACTGCTTGCTGCTCTGCAGGCTGAGGTACTGAGGTTTCACCTCAGGATGATCTCCAGGATTAATCATCATGGAATGGTGAAATAATATTCAGACATTTTTCTTACTTTTAAAAAACCACATGGAAATAAATAGAAGGGGAGAAGAAGAGAGCAGTGAAAATAAACTAGGAAGCTCAACTCTTGCTTACTGTAGCTACTATTGTGTCTCATCCCTCAGATCCAGTGAGGGCTTTGAATCCCATGGTCCCCCACAGCTTTGTGAATCACCTGCTGGGTCCCTGTCCCTCTCACACTGGTGTTGGCAGACCCCATGCTGCAGAAAAAGCATTTACCTTTGAATGGGAAATATGAGTGCAGCTCACTTGAAGGAGCAAATAAATCCAAGAGAGAGATGAGTTATCAATTAAGAAGCTCGCATGAGGTGACAGGCAGTGAGACTCAGGAAGGAAGGAAAAATGCAGGCAGGGAGGCTTTGGATACCATATGGCTGGGTCACTTTGGTGCTCATGTGCCCCCAGGGAAATGCCTGCTGGAAATGATGAACAAGGTGATGGGGAATATCCTAAAACACTGGATAGCTGCCATGTTATTTGCCTCTTTATGAGCTCAGTGCAGAGGCTGGAAGGGGTGGGTTCCCAGCACAGGAGTGCTGGGAACAGTGGGTGCTGTGGCCTGGCTGTGGCTGCCATTCAGTGCACAAGGGACTGTCCTTTGGAGCTCATTCCATCCTCCCTGGGCACCAGTAAATCCCACAAAGGCCATTATTCATCTCCTGCCTATGGTTTGTTCCAAGCATCCGTGTTCCTGTCATGCCCGGCTGGCTGCCCACTTCTGTGGTGAGGGACAGAGACTCATTCCAGGGAGCCTGTCTGGTGCTCCCCTGCACCTTCCTCACTCCCAAAGGGAGATGTGCCCAGTGTGGAGGAACAAGCAGCACTTAGCACTTCAAGGGAGCAGAAAATGGTGTTTGAAAGGGCACATCCTGGCAACAGAGAAGGGAAGTCAGTCCTGTATTTGGGAGTAGTTCTGGATTAATGTATGCGAGAGACAGAGCAGGCCGAGATTGGGTTGGCATGACTGTTGTCACTGAGGTGGGACTCCAAAGAGCAGCCTTTCTGCATGGATTTGCATGGCATACTGAGCTGGACTGGACATGGAATCACAGGATTATTTTAATTGGAAAAGCTCTCTAAGATCACCCAGTCCCACCAGCACTGCCAAAGTCACCGCTGAACTGTGTCTCCCAGTGCTGCTTTTAAATTCCTGTAGAGATGATGACTCCAGCACTCCTCTGGAAAGCCTGTGCCAAGGCTTGACAACACTTTCTATGAATGTTTTTTCCTAATATCCTATCTAAACCTCCCCTGTCACAACTTGAGTCCATTTACTCTTGTTCTGTCACCTGTTATCTGGGAAAACAGGATATACCACAAACTACGGGATTCTACCTTTTCTTCTTCTCTGCCTTCTGCTTCTGGTCACACTACAAATCAGAGGTGAAAGGCAGTTTGAAGCTCACTGGAACATATTTGCCCACCTGTTCCTTAACTTGCTGAGTGACTGGCATCGTTCCCTCTGGTTCTTGACGACATGTCCATGTCCTGGTGAAGTGGGAGAGTGTGTCCTTGCATCTCTCAAAACACAGCAGAAGGATTTATTGTTTATTCAGCTTTATTTTGCTTTATTGTTTCTATGGCTTCATTCCTCCGTATTCATGGGTGCAGTTTGAATTGATGACCGTCTGGGAATGTTGTCCCACCATGTGTTAACGGTGCATGGCATATGGGGAGGTTGTTCACCTAGGCTCTCCTGCTCTTGTCCTGCAGTTCATTCCCATGCCTGTGCTCTACGGTGTCTTCCTCTACATGGGAGTTGCATCCCTCAATGGTGTGCAGGTGAGTCATCAGCCAGCACAGGGCTTCTTCCACAGCCCTCCAGCTTTACCCTTCTCCTTTGCTGCCTCCTCTTCCTTCCCAAGAAACCCATGAAGGGTGGCAGCTGTTGACAAACTGCCACAAGCCTGAGTGTCCTGAGATGGGAGACCAAGGGAGAGTGGCCAGGCAGGCACTGTCAGTGCTGGGAGGTGCTTTGTGAAGACCTGGGTCCATCTTTGACACCAGGATGCTTGGAGCAACCTGGCCCATGGCAGGGAGGCAGAACAGGAGGATCCCCTTAGGATCCCCTCCAACCCAAACTGTTTCAGGATTCTTCAGGCTTCTGCCTCACCTCAGGCTCACTCCCAGGGTAGTTTGGGTCCTCTGCCACAGACTGAAGGCAAACAAGCAGGATTGCCTTATGGCAGTGGGGTTATTCCTCAATGCTAACGAGCAGGGACATTGTTCTCCAGGGAGGGGAAGCCAAGCCCCTCTTTCTGTTCTTGAGGAAATCTTACGTAAGGAGCCATTCTCATGCCCAGCGCCTGTAGCTGGCCCAAGGAAGCTGGAAGTGGTTTTGTTGCTTTCTGGCACCCTGTTAATTGTGGCCTTTCTTTTTCATGCTTGGTTGTGCCCTAAGGGGAAGGGACTGCTTGTTCTGTGCACCCCAGAATTCCCTCAGGCATTCTGTAAAACAGCTCCAGCTTCCATTCACTGGTGTGGATTCCATCTGGTCCCAGCAACGGGCAGTGAGCCCGAGCTCCAGCAGGGGACAATGAGAGGATTGTCCCTGCTGGCCGCAGGGCTGGCTCCCTGTAGGGGATTTCCCCTGCTCCAGACCCAGGTGGTGGGGGGACTGGGATCAAGAGTGTTTTTTACTCAATGAGAAATGCCCATTTTGGTTTAACTCCAAGTCCATCCAGTCCAGCACAGGACAAAGGGACACTGCTGGGAAAGCTGCCCATCTTCCTTGTCTTCGGTGAGGTGCTGTTCTGTTTTCTGGCAGTGCAATGTCTGCCCTCGCCTCTGTTGACCTCTGCTCCTGATTTATTTGGGGAAGACAAAAGCATTGTTCCTAAAGGCTGAATGTCTTTCCTTGGCAGGAGTGGGGGAGGGGAGGACAGCAAAAATGTCCCAGAGTATGATGCTCACCCTGGTTTTGGCATTCATCTTGCTTTCTCTCTTTTTTGTGCGTCCTGGGTCTCATTTCAACATCTCTTCATTTTCCCTTCCAGTTCATGGATCGTCTGAAACTGCTCTTGATGCCTCTAAAACACCAGCCTGACTTTATCTACCTGCGCCACGTCCCGCTGCGCAGGGTCCACCTCTTCACTTTCCTGCAGGTGGTGTGCCTGGCTCTCCTCTGGATCCTCAAGTCCACCGTGGCTGCTATCATATTCCCTGTCATGGTAGGTGATGCTCTCCTTCACGTCCCTCACCTTCACCACAGCCTGCTTCTCCCTGCTTGTACACTCCTGTAAATGTGTAAACCCAGCCTCTCCCTGTGGAGTCTCTGACTCAGGCCTCCACTCACAGCACTCAGTAGGACTGCACAGGGTCAGTGTGGCCGTAGCTGCCTTTACATAAATCCTCTGGAGAAAAACGAGCCTGGAAAGTTAATTTTTTCCCAGGAAGGTATAGTTAGTGTTGACTGTTCCTGGCTGCCGAGGTTAGATTTGCTGTGGTTTCTCCTTGAGCTGCATGAACCAAGGAGAGGGGCGTAGTTTTTCTGTTCTAGTCCACACTAGCTACCAGATACAAAATGTCTCCCTGGCTTTTAAATAGCACAAATTGACAAAACCGAGAAGGAGGCTCAGTGCTAAGAGGGGTGCCAAAGAGAGGGAAGGAGAATGTCTCTTTTCCTTGAATTCAAGTAAGAAGACATTAATGTTGTTTACCACTAATGGGTGATTATTCATATTATTACTAGAGCTATAGACACAGTTAGGCACTCTGGCTTGGAAATGGGTCAGACTTCTGCAAAGACAAAGCTTTATGAAACTTCTGAATAAATCTTGGCCCCAGGTCACCTGATTCCAGGTTTATGGACAAGTAAAATCTCAGTTGGGGGGCAGGTAGGAGCTGCAGTGTTTATTTTAGGAAGAGAAGGAGGGAGGGCAGAAGACAGGTAAAGAACAAGACGGTGAAATGAGAAAGGATGATGCAAGTAAAAAAATCCTTCAAATGTTCCTGCTGAGACACATGCTCCTGTAAAAGATGTTAAAAATCAGTAATGCCCACTGACGTGGCATTCCATTGCAATTCCATGGCTGTGTTGCACTGAAGTTGGAAGCTGAATCTAAAATCTCTTTGCCCATATTAGAATCTGAGTGAAACCCAAGGCTGAGTTTGTTAGCATGGTGCAGACTCAGGGAATCTGAGCCACAGCTTTGATGGAGCTGGATATAATGGCAGAAGCTCAATTTTCTGCACTCATGAGCAAAAAACTGCAAACTTCCCATTTGAGAGGATTCTGCCATTAGTCAGCTCCCTTTTTATTTGGAGGAAAGGCATTTTCCACACAGTAATTCATAGTGGGATGATCACGGGTGTCTGCACAGCATCTTTCCACCCCTGAGTAATTCCTCACATCTGTAGTCGTGTCCTAAGTTATGCAAGTCAAAGCTTGAGATCTTTTTCTGGGAGTTGTTTGTGCTGTGGATCATGATTGCTAGGGAAAAAGTTGTTCTTAAAGGCAGCCTGTTGGGAATAGGTTACAGCTTCCAGCCTGCAAAGCCTATGTGGCATCTTGGTGGCCTCTGCTGTGCTGGGGGTGTCAGAGCTAGCATCCATGCAAGCACCCATTTCAGACATGTCCCTTCATTTTTTCACAGTGCTTTCATTGCAGTCTTGCACAGAACAAGCTTTTACTCCAGTTTCCCGCTGCTGCAATCCTAGTAAACTTTATTCTGCAAACTCTGGGGACATGGATTGGCACTTGTCTGATTTCTTAAGAGTTCAACTGGGCAAGTGGTGAGAAATAAGGTTTTATTACTCAGGCTGTCCCCTGAACCTGGCTCCAAAAGTAAATGACAGTGCTAATTTTTTTAAAAAATTATTTATTAATACAGGAGTTCTGAGTGATTATGATACTGTTTTGTGTCCACTGCTTCTGTTTTTTTCTGACATTAGCAGTCACAGCACAACCTCTTAGGCTGACAGAGATGTCCCAGGTGTTCACCACCTTCTTTGTATGTTCATTGACAGCCAGAATTCAAGAGAGTGGGTTTAGAAGCAGAACTGAGAGGAATGCAGTGTTCCAGGTGAAAGGTAAAATGTGACTGGGAATCCTTTTCTGCCTTTGCAGATCTTGGCCCTGGTGGCAGTCAGAAAAGCCATGGACTACCTCTTTTCCCAGCATGACTTAAGCTTTCTTGACGACGTCATTCCAGAAAAGGACAAGAAGAAGAAAGAGGATGAGAAGAAGAAGAAAAAGAAGAAGGGCAGTATGGACAGTGACAATGATGATGTAAGCAGCTTCCTGCTCTTGTCACATTCCTCCTTCCTAGGTAGCTAACCCCCAGCACATTTCGTGCCCTGCCCAATGCTGAGACTGGACATTTTCCAGCCACTTGTGGAGCTGACAGCTCAGTCTTTAGCTGCTGCAGCAGCAAATGGGTCCCAAAGAAAACTTAATTGCTACACTGCCTTCCCTTTTCCAGCCTGTGGTGCAATTTGTGCATTGCTAGGAATGAAATCACACTTTCCAAGAGCACCAGGTACCTGCTGATATGTCATGCCCCTTGCTAGAATGCCTCTCATCACCCTGCCTCCTCCAGCTTCCCTCCTATGCCTTTCTCTCCTTTGTCGTCTCTTACATTTTAGGAGAAGGCTTTTCACCAGCAGCTCTGGTCCTAGTGGTTTACTTTTTTAAAAAATATTTTTATAATGGCTCTTTTGGAAAGCACAAAATAGATGTGATTTGTCATATTGCAGGAAAAACTGCTTTGTGTTGTTGGTAAAACTCATCACCTAAACGTTTCCCGAGCACCCGTGCCATCTGCAGTACGCTGGTCCTACCTCAGGTGGCAGCATGCCCTAAATAGTGAAAAGTGACCTGGCTAGACCAGACCCATGTGCCTTTGACTGTTCTCTTTCCTCCTGGATGTATAAGAAGAAGAAATGTAGTCTTGGTGCCTTTAAATCTTCTCCTGCTCAGGTCTAACTCAAATCCTTTAGATTTATATTGAAGTGCTAAACACACTTCTGTGGTGAGTTCTAAGCATGGTGTCACTTCTGCTCATGCCCCTGAAGAAGGGCCTTTCCTGGGGTGTAAGGAGAGGTAAGGTCACCTGAAGCTGGAAAAGAATCTCATTTTAGTGCAGGACAAAAAGAGCTGGGGAGGATTGGCTTTTAGTTCAAACAGCAACCTGCCCTGTCCCATCATTCCTCCAGTTCCCAGGATGGGGGCGTTTCTATAGCACCTTTGAGCAAACCAAAATGAGATTTTTAATAGACACCCTACTGAGTAAAGGTTTGACTCTATCCCCTCCTCTTGCGGCTGTGAATCCAGCAGCGTTGTGTCCTGAGCCATGACTTCCCTCTCTCCAGTATGTTTATTGTACTTCCTCTCTTCCCAGGCTTTTTCTGAGCTCCAGGTACAGTAATTGTTCTAATGGATAAGATATTTTGTGCAAAATATTGGTTCTTAACTCCTGCTGGGTTTTTTTTCAGCTTTTACCAGCTTCCTGAACATACAGCACTGGGAATTACTAGTTGGATTATTTTCACACTTTTCCTTCCAGAAATATCCACCCCCAGAGTTAATCCTGTGGGATCTAGGGGGCAATACATGGATCCAAGTTCAGCCAAGGGAACTGCTGGGTGTTGAGTGTGCTTAATTTGGGTTATGCTTGTCCCTCAGCTTCATAAAAATAGTCCCAAGGAAACATCTTGCTGTTGGATATCAGTTATGTTAAAAAGGCAACTGAATATCAGTTATGTTAAAAAATAAATTAAAAATAAGAATAATATTCCAGGGAGAGCCATTTTCTGGCCTCCTTAGTGTTTTCCTGCTCTGACTGGAAGGTTCCTCCCTCCACCCCAGTGTTGTAGGTCTGGTTCTCTTCAGGAACAAAGATGTCCCAACATTTCTGGCAAATCCTACCTTTCTGCCTTTGCCAAGTTAGACAGTATCAGCCTTTCCTTGGCTATCAGGAGTCCCCTTTATTTTTAAAAAAGCAAAACAATTCCAAGCACCTCCTATTAAGCAGAAGCAGGTGGGTGGTAGAAGGCAGTGGGGTGTAAAATCCTGCTGGTACCCCAGCTCTGGGCTTTTCCCTGTGCCTCATCCAGACCTGGTTGCTGTTTCTCTGGCTGGACCAGGGTTACAGAATTCTTGCAAGGACTCTGGAATTGATGAACCAGAGGTGTAACTGAGACTGGGTTTGACTCCACTTGCATTAAAGAGGGAGCTGAGTCAGTCTGATGTAAGGAACCTCTGCCACGTCATATTTGGGCCCTGTAGAGCAATTGGGAACAATCAAAAGCTTTTACAAAAATCCCAGCAGGATAAAGAGTTTGGATGAGCTTTTCCAGCAGCTAGTGCCCTGCTGTGTCTGCCCACAAATGCATTTTCCATCTCTATTTCCTGCAGCCGACTCCAGGCAGAATGGGATGGTGTCTTTTAAGACAATGGGGTGGGAAAGGAGGACATTTATTACAATTTACAATTCCACAAGATGATTCTTTCAGTCTGTTTTATTTTTGGAGTATGAAGGTATGAAGGGAAGTGGGATGCAGTGGGGAACCAGTGGAATCCGTCAGGCAGCAATGCTGGAGGATGCTTTTCTCTTTCTCCATCATTTCTTTTACCTGTTCCTACAGAACTATGTGAAGAATAATTTTAATGTGTGGGACACTATAAGAGAGAGAGCAGTGGGAATGTTCTAAGACCTTTTACACGTTTCTTTCACAGTCTGACTGCCCCTACTCAGAAAAAGTCCCAAGTATTAAAATACCAATGGACATCATGGAGCAGGAACCTTTCCTAAGTGATAGCAAACCTGCCGACAGTGAGTAGATCTAAGCTCTTGCATGCCTGCTTGACTCTGACTTGCACTACAAAAACATATCTGTGTATATTTAGAGTAATTTTGAATTTTTTTTTAATCTTTCCTTTTACTTCAGAAGTATTCTCCTGTTCTTTTTTTTTTCCCCTCTCCTTTTTAATTTCCAGGCCCCTGCTTTATGACAGATTTTGCTTTTGCAAGCTTTTTGTTTTTTCTTTGCTGTTTACAAAATCAGTGTTGTTCCTTCTGGTGCCTCCAGTTTAAGCACTTTTCTCCAGCTCCTGACAGGTCTCCTGGCCACCCACTCTCTCTTCCTCTCCTCTCCCTCTCCCTCCTGGTGTTAACCTGCTGATGGTGGGTTTTATTATTTTTTTTTTTTCACTGAGCCTGGTGTTCTGGATTTGCAGCGCTGTCCTGTCACTGTTTGTTCCCTTAGGTGCCAAGCAGTTGCAAAAATCAGCATTTAACAGCATAATTAATTATTTGTGTCATTAAGCTGCACAGGCAGAGATCAGTTGGCCATTAACATATTTCCCTTCTTAGGTGGTTTGTGCTTTTTTTGGTTTTAATTTTCATGTTAATAGCTATAATTGATGAATTTATTCTTTATTTTCAGTCATTCCCACTTAACATTTTCCTCTTTTAAGTGAGGAATCACAGCTGACCTTGGTGTTTTTGCCTTTGGGATGACTTTTATAACAGACTAAGGGTGTCATATGCCCTTTTCTTCTGAGGTGGGAGGGGAGAAATAGAAACTAAAGCAATAAATTAATGCTACTGCCAGGCTAGTGCTTCCTTAGGAACAGGACCTAAACCCCCAGATCTTTAGATCCTTAAATTATCCATAGAGCTTAAGAGCTGGGAGCCCTTTCCTTTGGGTAGCATATAGAGGCCTCAGGGGTGCTAAGCATTAGTCTGTAGCTTTTAGATACAGAAACACCTAAGAGATTGGGATTACAAAAACAAAACCATTGGAAAGGAGACATTTTCTTGGCTATTTGGATATTCTCAGTGTTTTGCTGATGTCAGCACACCATCCAAAATCAGCCACAGGCAAGCACATATCCTCATCATTCCATGTTTTTAGTACATTCCTGATGAACTAAAACCAAATTGCATCCTAAATACTGTTACTCAGGATTTTAGCATCAGATGCCTTTTTTCCAACATCTTAAGGGCTCAAATAGTTAAGGAAAATGTAGTTGCCATCACCCTGCTTCTTTGGGTGCCCTTGGAGATGGAACAGAGAAAATCAGTCATGGGCTGAGCTGTAGTTGGTTTGTGTATCTGCACATTTTTATAATCCAGTATTTTATTTGCTGGTTTTTAATTAGAAACCATGAAAAATAAAACTTCTCAGGCCACTGGAATAACAAAAAAACAAAAAAACCAAACAACAACAACAACAAAAACAAACCCAAAAAACAACAACAACAAAAAAAAGCTGGAATCAGCACCACTGTGGAATTGTGCTTGAAAGTAACTCTGCGATGCAGAGTGTATTCCTGATAGTACCACTAACATCAGCTTTCCTGCAGCAAGAGCAGGCGTAGGACTGTTACTCCCAGAGAGCATGCCTCCCAAAGGGTCAGGAGAGAGAAGCCACCCTGTTTGTTCCCAGGACTTAGGGAGCAACAGTGGGAGCAAGGGGGAACTGAGGGATGGAGGTCCGAGGTAAGTGTCAAGCCCGAAAGGAGGGGGGAACTCCTGGGAAATGGGGCCTGTTGGCACCTCAAGGGGTTTTTGGAGGAGAGGTGGGAATGGAGTGTTTCCTCAACAAGCTGTAAATCTATCTGGCAGCTAACAGGAAAAGAGCTTGGCCCGTAGTTGTGGGTTGGAAGAGATAAGGCAGGGCTCTCCATTGGTGTTGCAGCCATGACACTGAGGCTTTCTTCCCCCAGGAGAAAAATCACCGACATTCCTTGAACGCCACACATCGTGCTGATACAATTCCCTTCCTTCAATCACACGCCATGCCAAGGTAAGCACCCAGGAAATGAGCTTTGGAATGATGCAGAAAAGTTCACCCCCTCAGAACACAGTTTCCTACAGGGAATTTTTAAAAAATACTTGGAGAACATTCTTTACACTGGGTTGCTGCTTCCCAAGGCAATTATGAACAAGTTTATTCCTTAGTTATTCCAGCCCCTGGCAGTGCTTGGGATGAGGAGCAGAGAACCTGTGAGAGACCTGAAGGCTCCATTGGCCTCCTGGCTGCCGCACTAAAGACTGGTTTGGGAATCAGACCAGGAGAAAGACATGGAGCTACTGGGAGGAGCCTGGAGGGTTGTTGTCAAGGGGAAATAATCCATTTTTCCATATCTGTGGTGGAAAATAGAGTAAATAATCTTAAATTGGAACAAGTAATAATTGCTCAGAGCTCAGTCACTTTTGGGGCCAGCTTGGGCCTTCCAGCACCAGGAGTTGGATGTGGACCAAGGCAAATTTATTCCTCTGAAACATCAAAGATGTGTCTGTGCTTACAGGTGTTAGACAGGCACTGAAATTCATCCCAGAAGCAATGCCTGGATTGTTTCAATGGCAGTTGAGGGGAATTGGCACAGCCTGGGGTGAAGCACCAGGATGCCTCACCCCTGGAAGTGTCCAAGGCCAGGCTGGATCTTGGAGCAACCTGGTCTAGTGGAAGGTGTCCCTGCCCATGGCTGGGCATGGAACTGGATGAGCTTTAAGGCCCCTTCCAACCCAAACATTTTGGGATTCTACTCGCAAAGGCTGGCATTTGTACTGCACTGACCTTGTCTGTCTTCTTCTTCGCAGCCCTCCACGAACTCCAGTAAAAGTTGTGCCTCAAATTAGAATAGAACTTGAGCCTGAAGACAATGGTTATTTCTGGAGGAGCAAGGGAACAGAAACTACTTTGTAATTTGTCTGTCTGTCTAATCTTTTACAAATTCATTTTGTCACTAGCCAAATGTTAAGAAGCTCCCTGCTCCCACCGGCAAAGGTAATTGAGCCACCCCACTGCACCTCCCTGCCCACGCCCCCCGGTCTCTCTGGGCCCCCACGCTGCCCAGGACTCGGATCGCCTTCTCCTTGGCTCCGCAGCGCAGCCAGGCCAGAGTGCTACGGATGTTGCGTCAGAGCTGTGGGAATGCCAGAGGCACCGGCTGTTGTGAGCCGATGTTGGACTGGCAGAACAGAGCTGACCTCCAGGCTAATATTCCTCGTCTGCTCCCACTGCTCAGAGATGCCGGAATGTGCTGCTAACCCTCACGTGCTCTCACCTATAGATAAAAGAGAAGGTACTTCACTCCCAGCACAGACAGACCATTGCCATTGCTGTAGCATGTTTGGAAATGTCCCTTTCCTATGCAATTTTTTTTTAAAGAAACACTTTAATGGACTTAATCCATCAGGTACATGGAAGAGTGTTATTTTCCTAGATTATTTTGTTTAAACTATGGGGGCCTAACCTATGACTTCTTTTTTTTTTTTTTTGACAATTTTTTAACCTTTTTTTAATTACTGTAAAGAAAAATGAATTCTTTTCCTGCAGCAGGAAGCATATAGTTATGAGTAGTTCTACCTCTTATTTCTAGATGCCAGGCTTTCTGTAAAAGATGTATTGTACCATATATGAGGTGATTTTTACAAAAAACAAACCCACAACATCATACCACAGTCTCCAGGACGTGGCATAGAGCTGGATCAGTTCAATTAACACCTTATGCTCTGAAGCACCTGTTTTTCCTAGGCTTATGTTGGTTTTTGGAGTTTTTTTAATGAGCAGTCCCTGCTGTGAAGGAGACTTAAATCTCTTGTGATCTTAGAAGAGTCTTAAATGGATTATTGGTCCAACGCTGCAAACAGATGCTGGCTGTATCCCTGTTGTTGATTTCTGACGTGGGATTGCTCCATGATTTCCTTGCAATACTGGTGTGTGTGCTGTGAGAAGACTCGAGGTGTGCCCTCAGGCACAGTGGATGAGGAGGAAGTTGAAAGTGCTCATCCTGACAGGCAGATTCGCAAACATCCACATCCTCCTGCATCCCACCCGTCTACCATCGTCTACAGAATTTACCCTAAACCCTGGCTACTCAGCCCCAGACCGGGCATCCCAGGATTTTGGGACAGAACCAAGTGAGTGAACATCACATCAGGAGAGAGGTTTTTCCTCTCTCTAGCATGTTTATACTGGTGTGTGCATCTAAACATGGATTTGGGAAACTGGGCATCACCAGGACATGAGAGCACACACTAAAATCTTAATCCAAAAATGAAAAACAAAACAAGAAGCACCCCAGCTCTAGAGGCAGATTGCCCAATGGAGACAATCCCATCACAGAGGATGGGCACATGCTGCCACTTGGTCCTTGTGAAACCAAAGTCTGGATTGGTGAAGTCAAGAGGATTTTCTGATGGTGCTGAGACCTTAAATGCCAAATTTTAGCATTGGCTCCCACATGGGAGCCACCACCTCTGTACAGCCCCTGCTAGCTCTCGAGGAGTCTCCCCTTCAGTTTCCATGAAATCTGTGTTTGATATCCTAGGAACACAACTGAAACCTGCTCTGAAAATGCTGGGGAGACTTGGGAAAGGCGTGAAGAGGAGCAGCTCCTGGGATCCCTTGGGCTGCCATAGGACAGGTAACCTGGGAAGTGTGATGCCAGCTTTAGCCAATGCACTCCATCCGTTGGTGAACACCAGTCCTGGCTCCCAGTGGGGACACAGGGTGGAGAGTTGCCTGTGGAGTACACAGGAGCTGCTTGTGGGATTGCTGCACATCCTGCCCACACCATGGATGTGTAGCAATCCCAGGTGCTGTCAAGTGGATCGCAGGGGCTGTCCTGGTCAGTTCCATGGGCACAGCTTCCATCTGCTGGTGCCTGGTGACTTGTCTCCCTGAAAATGAGGTCTTTGCTTCTGAACCGTGTTCAATACACTTGGTATCCTGTCTGCTGTTCTAGATCTTTCTTTGTGTTATGTTTTTTGTGTTGTGCTGAGGGCAGCGCTGCGAACAGGACAAAGGGTTCTGCAGCTTTCCATTAGAAATACCCACCTCCGGTGGCCAGCAGCATGACAAAGAAAGGTTCTCTGCACGCTGTATGCCTTTGAAAATAACTGAAATGTCATTTCAGTCCCAGTTAGGTACTTTGTCAGAAAAGCCTGGGTGGGCACTTCAGTGAGTAAGTGTGGAGACTGACCCAAAGCCCTCCAAGATCAGAGGCACCCGTCAAAAATTACCTTCCTCCAGCAAATGCAAGGTCCCAGTTCACGGTGGGATGCCCGATGGCCGCAGCCAGCTCTGTCCCAGCCCTGGCGGCACCGTGGCCGCCGGCCTGTGCTGCCCCCTCCCGGGGCTGATACACCTTTATGTCTGTATTTAAATCAAGTCGCACTTTCAGATACTTTTATTATTGTTTTTAATTCTCGTAAGTCTGTGTTTGCTTTGGAGGAGAGAACAAGGACTTAGGATGAAATGAAGTGGATCAGATGGTGGAACTAAAAGGAAAAAAAAAGCAGAAAAAATTTCAAACATATTAAAGTGATTTTTTCCAGTAATTTAAAACATGAAATTCCTTATAACATTATAGTATTTTACAGTTTTATGAAGCTTTCTATTGTGACTTTTATGGAATCAAAAGATGAAGACGATGAGATATTTTAGCATTTCTATTTTTCAAAATTAAATAAATGTATACTGAAAATAAAGTAACTTTATGCATTTATGGGAGAGTTCATATCTGGTTTTCCTCATTATGTGCCAAGTCTTGTCTAATTGAATCACGATTCCAGAATCAATGTGGTGACACAAGAGGCTCCCGACACCGTAGTGTTGGACACACTGAAGTGTACTTTGGCATACCTGGGGGAGTGGTTGGATCTGGAGAGTAGCCAGAAGGTCTGGGGGTGGCACAGCATCTCTGTCCAATTCCTGTCGCCTGCACACAGCGAGGATGAGGCCAATGTGCCTGGGCTTCTCCACAAAACCTCTGACTTCTGGACTGAAACTTGCCATGATCAAATTTGCTCTCTGAACATGTTCCTTGGCCAGGAATACCCATTGGAAGACTTGACGAAACAGCAACCATCAGAGCCTCTCTGGCTCTATGTTATGAGTTATGAGTGCACATACCTGCGTGTCCCAGGGACCCTCACCACCCACTCCCCTCTGGGCCCCTGGACTGCAGGTGGGATCCCTACTTTCACACCTCTCCTAGCTCTGAGCTCACCTGGAAAAGCAGGGCTTGTCCAGAGGGCAGCGCCTGGAGGTAAAGGCACCTTGAGGGAGTGTTGGGCTGCAGGCTGCTTTTGTCAGTTGTGCAGCCCCTGGGATTGGTACCCCTTGAGGGAAATGAAGAGCATCTCAACCACTAAACCAAGGGGAGAAGGAAAGATCAGAATCTGACCAAGATCAATCATAGGGGTCTTTTCCGAACTAAATGGTTCTATTCTGGGATTGAAACTGGACAAGGGTGGTACCACTCACCAGGTGGCATGGAGATCCACCTCCTTGCCACTTAACTCCTTGTTGCTCAGCTCTGGTGCCTCTGGAGGCTTTGGAGCCGGTACTATTGGCTGAGTACTCACCCAGCTCCCTGGGGACCGGGGAGGTAGATGAGCCCAGGGGCTCCTACGTCACCTATTTCAGGAAGCAGGCAATGGGCATGGGAAAAATGCAGCAGGGGGAAACCATGGAGAGGAAGGTCATGCCCTGGAGCGGCTCCTCCCACTCACGGCGATCCAGCCCCGCTGTTCCACAGGGGCGCCACGGACCTGCGGCCCCGGGGAAGGGAGGGAGAGGCGGGCGATGCTCTCCCCCGACGGCGCAGTGGTCGGCGGGGTGGCGGGGCGGGGAGCCCCGGGACGAGAGCGCGGGGGAGGGAGTTCTGGGGAGGGGGCCGAGGTGGGAGGGGCTAAGGGGGGCGGACCCACTCCCCTTCCCCCGGGACCCCCTCTAATGAGGGGGCCCATCCCAAATCCCCCCTCCCACACCAGGACCCCCTCCTGAGGTGGGGGCCCATCCTAAACTCCCCACACCCCCTTCTGATGTGGGGAAAGCCGGACACCCCGGCAGTGTAGGGGCCGTGCTGTGTTGGGGGGGACCTGCAGAGCGGCTCCAGCCCCGTGTGGGGATTCCCGCGAGGAGCTCCGGGCTCCGGCCCTTTGGGCTTTATTATCCGGAGCCTCCGAACCCCGCGGCTGCGGGGGAAGACAGAAAGGAATAAGGGACAGAGAGGCAGGGACGGTGAAGGGGGAAAAAGAAGCAGTGGGGGAGAAAGAAGGAGTAGGAGAGAAAGGAAGGTAGGGGGGCTAGAAGGGAAACAGAGGGAAGAGCAAGAAGAAAGGCTAGAGGAGCAACAAGAGGCCGGAGTTAGGCTGGAGGAGGGGGCAGGCAGGACGGGGAGGCGAGGCAAGAGAGGGAGCGGGAGGTTTGGTGAGACGGAGGAGGGTGGTGGAGTGGGAAGGGAGGAAGGGGAGAAAAGCTGAAGCACAGAGGCGAGAGAGAAGCGCCTCACCTGGGCCCCACCCAGGGAGCCCGCACCGGCCGCTACCGGCACCTCCCGGCGCTGGGGTGAAAACGGCGGCTGCCGCCGCTTCCGGGGCTGAAAGGCCCTCGGCCCCGCCCCTCGCACCTGTGCCGGCCCCGCCTTGCGCTCCGTGGCCCCGCCCTGCTCCCACCTGTGTCAGCCCCGCGCCGCGCACGCGCTCTGTTGTCCCACGTCGCGCACGCGCTCTGTGGCCCGGCCGCCCCGTGGCCACGCGGGGGCGCCGCGCTCGCGCGGCGCTCCATGTCCGCCAGAGGGCGTCTTGCGGGGGTCCCCGGCTCACGCGGGGGCTCCGCGTCCGCACCGGAGAACCGCCGTGATCCCGGCCCCGATACCGATCCCAGGCCTGATACCCATCCCCGTTCCGATATCGATCCCGCTTTCGATACCAATCTCAGTCCCTATGTCACTTCAATCTTCCCAAGGGAGGAGAGGCAGCTCCGCCAGAGACCCTCCGCTACACCCCAGCAGCGCTCGGTCCCGCCCCGCCCCCTGTGGCCCCGCCCCTCACACCTGTGCCGGCTCCGCCCCTCCTCGGCCTTGCCTCTCCCCCTACGTTACCGCCGTCCCGGTTCCATCGCTCGGGACCCTCTCTCGGCACTGTGCGAGCCCCGGCGGGGCGGGGTGGGGGGCCGAGCGCTGCTGAGGTCTGCCGGGGGATCCCGCCTCTCCCCCGACGGGAGGATCAAAGCGGTATCGGGCCCAGGATCACCGCGGGCGGGCATTGCCGGGTGCAGGATCGCAGCGGTTTCCCGGTGCGGACGCGGAGCTCCCGTATGGGCATGGGACCCCTCCGCTTCGCCACCCCCGAGGCCGCGGCGGGGACTGGAGCCAAGTTCGGCTCTGCTGCTCCTGCTCCGGCTTTTGGCGGCGCGGGGACAGAGCCCCGCTAGGGATCCGGGCACGGTCCCGCTCCGGCTGCGGGTTGCCTGGGCTCTTCCGGGGCCCGGGAGAAGGGCGGCAGCGGTGTTTCCCTGGTGCCGCCGATGTTCTAGAAGCCAGAGCGGCTGCCTGTCTGTCCCTCCGTGTGCCCGTCCTTGGGCGGTTCCACGAGCACACCGGGCCTAGGAGCTGCC
>VZUI01071510.1:0-14745 GCA_013401135.1 Cettia cetti
TCCTGTCCTCTCCTCTCCTCTCCTCTCCTCTCCTCTCCTCTCCTCTCCTCTCCTCTCCTCTCCTCTCCTCTCCTTGCTGGGAGCTGGGGGTCACACTCTGATGGTCCCTGTGGGACCAGGGTGGCTGAGGGGAGCTGCTGTGGTGCCGTGGGATGTGCAGGGAGCTCCTGAGGCACCCAGGGTTTGGGATTTTGGGAGAGGTGCCGGCCCCACCCGTGCTTTGCTCTCTGATGTGCTGGAGTAGCAGGGGCCGGTCGCCAGTGACCCTCCTGTGACCTCTCCTGCCTTAAATATTCCGGATCTTTCCAAGGGAAGGGCTGTGCTCTGCTCCTTCCCTCTGCACAGCCAGGGGCCTGTTTCCCCTGGGGCTGCTGCATCCTTGGGGGGTGTCCCTGTGTCCCCCTGGGGTCTCTGTGGGGTCCTGCCCCAGAAGGAGCTCCTGGATGGCCCTGGGGCTCTCCCAGCCCTTTAAAGGCACCAGAGCCAGAGAGCTGGGAAGGGCTGTCCCAAAGGCCAGGAGCAGCCCTGGAATCCTGCAGGAATTTCCTGGGGTTCCTGTGGTGCCTCCCTCACGTCACTCAGCCACGGGTGACGTGGTGGCCAGAGCTTGGTCAGTGTCAACATCCTGGGACAGGGACAGGGACAGGGACAGGGGAGAGGGACAGGGACAGGGACAGGGACAGGGGACAGGGACAGGGGCAGGGGCAGGGGAGAGGGACAGGGACAGGGACAGGGGACAGGGACAGGGGCAGGGGCAGGGGACAGGGACAGGGGCAGGCTGCTCCTCATCCAGGGATGCCTTTGGGGTGCTGGGGTCACTCGGGGGATTCTGGGGGCAGGACTGGGATTCTCGTGGCAGTGCTGGGATTCTGGGGGAAGCAGTGGGATGCTGGGGACAGTAATAGGACTCTGGATGTAGCAGTGGGGTTCTGGAGGCAGTGATGGGATTCTGGAGGCATAAATGGGCTCTGGATGCAGTGGTGGGACTCTGGGTGCAATAATGGGATTCTGGGTGCAATAATGGGATTCTGGGTGCAATAATGGGATTCTGGGTGCAATAATGGGGTTCTGGGTGCAATAATGGGATTCTGGGTGCAATAATGGGGTTCTGGGTGCAGCAGTGGGATGCTGGTCCCAAATCTTTGCGAGAGCAGCATCTCTGCCTTGCTGAGCCTCGTCTTCCTCCAGCTGGGGTTTCCCCAGCAGGATCAGGGATCTCCAGGGAAGCTGCTGGGGCTGGGCTGCTGTGGGTTCAGCGTTTCCCCCTGTGTGACATTCCTGTGCTAATTGCTCCACAGTGCTGGGACACAGCTGATCTGGGGGATGCACACAGGATTCCCCAGCCTTTGGTTCACTGTGGGGTCTGCAGCCAAGGGCAGCCCCACCATGAACACCCCAGTGGCCGTGCTGGTGCATCCCTGCCTCTGGATCCCTGGTGTCAGCCAGGGGGTCCCTGGGTGGGTTTTTGGGGGAGCCCTGCCCCTGCTGCTCCCCCATCCCCGCCGCCTTCCCCCGCCCCTCCCTGGGGGCCAGAGCCAGCCCCTTCCTCGCTGGGGATTGTTTTGCAAGCAGCGTGACAGGATGAGGAGGAAATGTGCCAGGAATGGCTCCATATCTCCTCTTGGGAGAGCTGGAGTCTATTTATAAGCCCCCCTTCCCGCCCCCCTGCTCTGCTCCCCCGGGACAGCAGACACAGCCCGGCCTGCTCCCGCTCCCCAGTGTTCCAGAATCACTGGAGTCAGTCAGGTTGGAAAAGCTTCCAAAATCCTCAGATCCAACCTGTGAGCACGCAGCATTCCTGTGGATGGGCACACACCCCCCTCACACAAGTGCTGCACAGACTGAGCCCCCTCCACAGCGGGTGGGTGCTGCTCTCCCTGTTCCACGCACGGCCTGGCCCGGTGATAAATCCAAATTATCCTGGAGCAGCTGCAGCGTTGGTGCCAAGCCCTGGCAGAGCTCAGAGCTGTGTCAGGGCGGTGGAGGAGGGCACTGATGCCTGGCTGGAGGTGGAAATGTTCTTAAGCAGGTGGAGATGCTCTCAGCACGTGCCTCAGTGCCCGCAGGGGCACTCCAGAGGAAGGTGCTCTGGAAAGATGGAGCTGCCCTGGGAATCCTGGGGGAGGAGCAGGGCGCTGCAGCTCAGGGCTCTGTCCCACTCTGACTCAACCCCTTTCCCTCTCCTTCTCTTGCAGATTTCTCCAACCAGGTGAACTCCACGTCGCTGAGCTCACCCACCGGGCGGGGGCCCATGGCCACGCCGTCCCTGCACCCGTCCATCGGGCCGGGCATCGGCTCCTCGCTGGGCTCGCCGGGCCAGCTGCACTCGCCCATCAGCACCCTGAGCTCGCCCATCAACGGCATGGGGCCCCCCTTCTCCGTCATCAGCTCCCCCATGGGCCCACACTCGATGTCTGTCCCCTCCACGCCCAGCCTGGGATTCGGCACCAGCAGCCCACAGGTCAGGGAGGGGCTCAGGGGGTCCCTGCTGCCACCTCGGGGGGTTCCTCACCCAGACAGGCACCAAGGGGAGGCAAAAAGCAGAAGCACCAGGAGGAAACTGAGCTGGAGGCATCCTCCTCCTTTGGGAGGCTGCCCTGGGAGAGGCCAGCACAGCTGGAACACAGCTGTCCATCAGGTGTAGTCCCCAGGACTGGGGTGGAAGGGGAGTAGTGACCACACCTGGGGGCTGGCGTAGCTGTGGCAGAGCCAGAGCCACCCCAGCACTGTGTGGGATTCTTCTCCTTGCTGGGAAGCAGCACATCCCCTCCAGGGCCAGCCCACAGTCCCCATAGAATCATGGGATCGTTTTGGTTGGAAAAACCCTCTAAGATCATCCCAATGCACCACAAAGCCATGTCCCCAAGTGCCACACCCACACACCTTTAACACTTCCAGGGATTGCACCACTTCCCTGGGCAGCCTGACAACCCTTTCAATGAAGAAATTACCCCAAACAGGCAATCCCAACCTCTGCTGGCACAGCTCAAAGCCATTTCCCCTTTTCCTGTCACTTGTACAAACCCAGGAGTCCTCTGCCCACTGCCCCTTTCTCCTCACAGGGCAAGGACTGGCCTTCAGTGGCTGAAGATTATGTAAAATCTCCAGGCAGGGCGAGATAAGCTCTATTTAAAAATAGCCAGATCGGGGTGCTGGCCAGCCCCTGCCACCTGTTGCTGGCTGCTGGCACGGGATATGTTTAGTAAAAGGGCAGATTAAGGAATTGGCCACCACCTGCCACTCGCTGCGAGGTTATTTATTCCAGACCCTCTCTAGAAGTCAAGCACCTGCCAGCACCTTTATTTTTAAATATTGGCCTGATTTATTCCCAGAGATAACGGGGCTTTTTACTACGTGGGGCTGCGCTGACTGCGGTCCCTGGGGCAGCTTCCCCAGGATGCAGCATCCCTGTGCTGCTCAGAGAGGAGTAAGGTTTGCCTCTGGCTGAGCTTCTGCCATGCAGGATTCAGCCTGTGACCCCCTCAGATGAGCAGGGACCTGCACCCCACTTCCCACTGCGGGAGAGCAGCAGGGTGGACACGTCCCCTCCCACGCCAGGGCCAGGGCAGAGGAACTGAAACTGCGCCTGGGAACGGGCAGCCAGAGCGAAATCAGCAGCCCCAGCGCCAAAATGGTGGGGAAGGGTGGGAAGGGGGATGTGAGGCAACCCTGGGGACAGCCACAGGCCGGGGGGACGGCGGGGAAGGGGCGAGGGTAAGGTGCAGCTTGGGAGCGGTGAGTGGGGGAAGCGAAACGAGGCAGAGCTCCAGGGCAGAGGGGAAGTGAGAGCGTGGTGGGATGGTGCTGGGAGAGAGCTGGCTCCTGCCCTGGTGACTCCAGCTCTTGGTGGCTCCAGCCCTGGTGGCTCCAGATCCTTGGTGGCTCCAGCTCTTGGTGTCGCTATCCCTGATGGTTCCAGCCCTGATGGTTCCAGCCCTGGTGGCTCCAGCCCTTGGCTCCAGCCCTTGGAGTGCCCATCCTTTGTTGGGAGCAGTGTTCAGTGTTTTTCCTTGAGGTGACACTTGGGAGGGCTTCAGCCTAATGGCTGCTGCCATCTGTTCCCTGTCTGGCCGCATTAGGTCCTGTCCCTGTCCCTGTCCCTGCAGCAGGCAGAGACGCCTACCTGGGCCGGCAGAGTGCGGGGGGGAGGAGGAGGAGGAGGAGGAGGAGGGGAGGAGGAGGAGGGGCAGCACAGCCCCATCCCGGCCGGCAGAGCGCGGGGTAATGAGGCGTGTGGCCCCGTCGCCGGGCAGGGATGGCACTGATGGAAGGTGGTTTGCATCAGATGGCAGATGCCACTTGCCATCAGGCCACGCCTCGTCGCCTCTGGAGAGGCAGCAGAGCAGAAGGGCACGCCGTGTACGAGGTCCCCAGGGTGGGTCCCAGCTCCACCGGCATGGGAAGGAGCTGCCAGGCTCCCCAAAAAACGGGGGGCTCACCCCACCCCGTCTGATCTGCAGAGGGGAGCACCCTGCAGCCCTCGGGTGCTCCCGGCGCCCTCCCTCCAGCACTGGGAGCTCCCCAGGGTCTGGCAGGGTTTGCAAACACAGCCCCAAAATCTGCGTGTGGCAGGGATCCTGGGAGGGGGATGCTGGTGCTGAGCTGGCCCAGGAATGAGGGGAGCTCACAGTGCTGGGCAGGGTCCCAGCCGGACTGGGGGGCTAGACCCAGCAGCTCCGGGGTTTAACACCTTGCTGAAACCCTCTTACCTAATAAATGACGGGAAAACAGTGAAAAAAAGCGCAGGATTTTCAGCAGGAGCTGTGAGGGAAGGGCTTTGGTGGCAGTTTGCAGGGCTGCGTGCAGCAGCAGCCCCGGGCATGGCTGGCAGCAGCTCGGGATGCCCGGGGGCGAGTGGGGAGAGATCAGACACGGGATTAGGCTTTGCCGGCTGCCTTTGCACAATGCTCTCTGTGCCGGGGACCGGGGAAGGGCTGGGATGTTTTTTGGGACGGGAGGGGAGGAGGAATAAAGCTCTGCCTGGCAGAAGGGCCGGGACTCAGCGCCATGAGCTGCAGAGGGAGCGCAAGGAGCGGCGAGGTGCTGGTGCCGCTGGGGAAGCAGAGCCTGGTTCCTCCCGTGGCTGGGCTCATTGCTGAGCTGGCCCGGAGCAAAGTGCAGTGCCAGGCCAGGGGCTGCTGTCCCCTCCTCTGTCCCCTCCCTGCACGTGCTCCCGGGCAGGCGCCAGGGCGCCCTGGGAACCCCGGGGTGGCTCTGCTGAGGTTTGGGGCCAGTGCTGGGAGAGGAACCGATGCCTTCCCTCCCCTGCCCGGGGCTGACTCAGCTCTGAGCAGCTGATTCTCCCAGCTGAGGAGGCTGGTGGGACCCTCACCCTCTGCCCATCGTCCCCCCAGTGTTTTCAGGGGGCTGCTGGGGCTGGGGAGGTGGTGCTGAAGGGCTCATCATCCTCAGGCAGCCGTGGCCTTGCTCCCACGGCCAGGGAGGCAGCGTGACACGAGCCGTGGCCACCAGCTGCACCTGGCACTGCCTCCACTTCCCAGAAAGGGCTCTGGCAGGAATTCCTGGGGCAGGTCACCCTGACTTGGCAAGCCCTGCTCCCAGGGGAGCACAGGGGTCATGTGGGACTCCAAAAGAGATGCTCCTGCCTGGGGACCTGCTCCTGCCTCCCCCCTCTGCTCTGTCAAACAGCAGCTGAAGCAGGAGTGCATCCCTGGGTGGCAGCAGGTGCCAGCTGCCTTTGATTCATCAGCTGGCACAGGGAGGGGGGCAGAGGGAGGCAGATCCATCCCGTTTCTCCAGGCTGGGTTTACCTGGCTCTGTTGTGTGGCTGTCAGTCATCTGCCTGCCAAATATTCCCCACCAGCCTGGGGACTTGAAAGGCAGAGCTGCGCTGCTCTCGTTGACAGATCACAAGCCCTGGGACTCCCCTGAATTAATTGGTGACAAGTGCAATTGCTGAGGGTCTCTGTTAGAGCAGAGAAAGGCAAGAAGCTGAGGCCCAGGCCTGTGTATCCATCCTGGGCTTCGAAGCTGGCAGGGATGGTGGCTCTGTGACAATCCCTGGCAGGCTGGTTCCCCTGGGGACACCCACAGTGATCCCAGCCAGCTCTGCTTCCACAGCTGACCAAATCCAGGTCCCTCCTGGACCGGGTGAGCTTGTCCCCTTACCGAGATCCTGCAGCTCTGTGCCTCAGTTTCCCTTTGCACAGGGGTGTAACAGCCCGTTGGGGGGTTCAGCCCAGAACCCTTCACTCCACAGCAGTGCCCTGGTGCCAGCACCAGTTCCACCCAATCCTCTGCTTGCTGGGGGCCAAGGGAAGGCAGGAGAGACATTTGGGAGTCGCAGGGACTTGTCCCACCCACTCCAGCTCTGGAATCCAGGCCCTGTTGCATCTGGGATGTGTTTATTTGCCATGAAGCTTTCCTTTGTGCTGGGGCAGTGCAGAAGGAACTTTATTTCCAATTAAATCATGGAAAAACATCCTTCTTGGATGGGCATGGCCAGCCCTGCACGGTGCTCAGGGGACTGGCCGTGTCCTGCCCCCTGTGTCACCCTGCTGCCAGCTCAGAGCCACCCCAGCTCCTGTGCCAGGGCAGGTGAGGGCTGTGCCTTTGGGCTGAGGGCTCCTGTGCCCAAATCCTCTTGGTTCAGCAGTGCTGGACCCCACTGGAAGCTCGTCCCCTGCTTGTCCCTGTGTCTGAGTGGCACAGCCCCATGCCCTCAGTCCCAGCTGAGCCCTGTGCTTGTCCCTCTACAGCTCAACTCGCCCATGAACTCCGTCACCAGCACAGAAGACATCAAGCCACCCCTGGGGCTCAATGGAGTCCTCAAAGTGCCAGCACACCCCTCAGGAACGATGGCCTCCTTCACCAAGCACATATGTGCCATCTGCGGGGACAGATCTTCGGGTGAGGCTGGCACTGCCCCCAGGGCAGCGGGCTGGGGGTGTGGGTGCCCTGGCAGAGAGCTGGCACTGGCTCCTGGAGCACAGGGGAGCTCTCCTTTGGGACAGGGATGTGCCTGTGCCTTACAGCAGGGGGTGAAGGGCCAGGAGACCCCAGGTCCCTGTTCAGCAGTGGGGTCACATCCTCACCCTGGTGGCAAACAAGGCACAGGGGGGGTCCTCCCTCTCCCCTTCCTTGGATCTGCACTGTCACACAGTGCCACATGGAAAGATGCTCCTGACCTGGAGTTTCTCCGCTCCTGGGAGATTAAGAAGTGCTAATTCCCTTTGTTCTCCTGCTTTTCTAAAAGCCTCCTGCCCCAGAAGAGCTCTGGTGCCTGGTTTGGGAGCCTTTGGGAGCCTCCCGTGCTCCAGGCTGGAAGGGGAGGGTGGGAGCACGGTACAGAGCAGGCTGGGTCCTGTGTCTGCTGTGGGGGGCTCTGAGAGCTCCCAGGGCTGCAGGGACACCCTGTTCCACTGCTGCACTGCCCCAGCCTTGCTGCGTGGCCCAGAATGGCCCTTCCCTGCACGGAAGGCAGGCTGTCACCCATGGGTGCCCCCCTGACTCTGCTGTAAGCCCAGCCACCGTTCTCCAGCTCCAAAAAGCGCAGCTGGGAAGCGCTGCTGGCGAAGCAGGGAGCTGGGGCCAGCTTTCAAAGCGAGTTTTACCCCTCCCACAGGTAAACATTACGGGGTTTACAGCTGCGAGGGCTGCAAAGGCTTCTTCAAGCGCACGGTGCGCAAGGACCTGACCTACACGTGCAGGGACAACAAGGACTGCCTGATCGACAAGCGCCAGCGCAACCGCTGCCAGTACTGCCGCTACCAGAAGTGTCTGGCCATGGGCATGAAGAGAGAAGGTAAGGCCTGGCCTGGCCCAGCACCCAGGGCCACCAGAGACCCCAAATGTATCAGCAATAAGCAAGGTTTATTGTCTGAGTCTCCGTTTTTGTAAGGTGTTTCCATGCAGAGGTGATGTGGTTGGTGAGGAGGAGCGACGCCTCTCCAGTCCTGCTGGTGGAACTAGAGAAGCACCAACACACAGCTGTACAGGATTGTTTTGAGAAGGGGCAATTGTTTACGGAGATTGTTTACAAAAAAAAAAAAAAAAAAAAAAAGCTCTGCTGAGAAATCTTCCCTTGGGATTTCTATCTGCAGGCTAAAATCCTCCAGACTCAGAAAATCAGGCCCACACATGGATGCTGCAGGGACCTTTGGTGGGTGTTGGAAAAAGCTGTTTTTCTGACCCAGAGATGAGAATTTTCACTCTAATGGGAAGGGTGAGATGGTTCAGAAGCCGTTCCTAATCAGAATCCAATTCCTCCAAATCTGAAGAATTTCCTAATTACAATACATTATAAGCATTTTTTGGCCTATCAGCTTTTGCCACACAATGCTGCTAACGCTTCTAGGCCAGTCATCTGTTAAAATACCCCATGTGGGTCTTGCTACAGTGCATCTTTCATACTTGTTTCTCCAAAATGCCTAGTCTGTTTGCAAGCTCATCATTTGAAACTTGTTTCTAGTTCAATTCCTCTCTCAGCAGTGTCTGTCCCATGCCATGGCCTGCTTGAGTCAGCACATTTTGTCTCAAAGTTTGCATACAGATGCACAGGACTATGTGAGCCTTCTGCCAGGCTTTAAGAATTCTCTACAAATCCACAGGTGCCCACAGATGGGCACCAAGAGGTGGTGTCAGCCTTGCCAAGGGCTGCTGCCACCGTGGGGACAGAAATCTCAGTCTGTGTTTTGCTTTTGTGCCACAGCCTGAGCCTCCCGTGGGCTCCAGAGCCTCCTGTGTTCTGTGGAGCAGCACAGAGCAGTGCTTGGGTGATGGGCAGGGACACTTTCCACTCCAGCCTGGCCTTGGACACTTCAGGGATGAAGTCCATCATCCTTCACAGCTTCTCTGGGCAACCTCTGCCAGGCCCTTCCCACCTAACCCAACGCTGCGCTTTTTTTTTTTTTTTTTTTTTTTTTTTCCTCATTGGGAAGAAGAAGGAAATTCGGTCTCTTTAAGATAGATCTTCCCTTGCTGGGATTTAAATTTAGGATCTAAACTTCCCCGGCAGTGCCTCTTTTAAATGTTCTTTTTAAATGCTGGCTGCATCTGTTCTAATCTGCTGGCAGAGCAGGCTTTTAGCAGACGTGACGTGAGGGTGACCCCAGCTCTGTGCTGCTTTCTCTCCCCTTCCATCTTCAGAGCCACATTTGCCTCCCTGACAGGCTGATAAAGCCAGCCCTGGCCTGGCCCTGCCCCACAGCCCCAGCTGGGAGCTTTGAAGAGCACTCAGGCCTGTCTGCAGCCCCGATGAAACGGGGCACTGCTGGGGCTGCTCTGAGTGTTGGGCAAACCCTGCCCCGCTCAGCTTGTGGGGCTACCTGGGGACCAGAGTCACCGAGTGTCACAGCTGTCTGTGCTGGAGGTGTGGGGGGATTGCCAGGGCACCTCCTTGGCCCTGCTGAGCTTAACCCTTCGGTGCTCAAATCAAATGTTCCTGCCCCAGCAGCCGTTAAATGGAGAGATGGGGCAGGGCAGGAGGGGGGCTGGCCTGGGTGCAGGGAATGCTGGATCCCATGGGAGATGTGCTGCAGGATGAGGAAAATCTGATGCAAAACCTGAGCCAGGGAGACTCAGGTGACCAAACAAGCCAAGAATTCTCCTGTGTGTTCAGAAGGACAAACACAGAGCACCCCTTGCCCTGGCACTGCCTCCAGAGCCTTCCGCAGGCAGCTGGAGACCCAGTTACCTTTCAGCCCCCAGAAGAAGGTGTGGAGGGCTGGGAAGAGCAGCAGGAATGCTGGAACTCTGTGAGCAGGTACCTGCTCCGTGCCTGCCCTCAGTGGTGATTGCATGGGCAGCACCGCTAAAAATTGCAGGTCCATTAATTAATTTCTAAATGGTGGTGGAAGTCCCCAGGGAGCACGTACAGTGTGAGGACTCTATTAATTCATCTTGATTAACATTATCACAATGAATAGCAAATGAATTCATAATGATCAGACAATTATTTAAAAGTGTGACAGATGGGATCCTGGTAACTCCAGGAGTGCACTCAGGCAGTGCTGATGGATCTGGTGAGGGCAGCGTTGGGGAAGGGCAGGAACTGGTGATTTGACAGTCATCAGCAGATGATTTAGGCTTAATCCCCATGTAGGAAAAGCTGGAATAACTCCCCTGTCTCTTGTTATAAAGCTGAAAATACAGTGTCTCACAGAAATGTCTCAGTTGTCAGTGAAAGTCAGAATTTGGATCTCACTGGTCTCTGGTTCTGAGCAGCTCTTGAGGTTCTCGTGTGATGTCCACCTGATTTGTCAAAAAAAAGTCCCTTCCCATTGCACCCACCCCAGCTAACCGGAATTGTCCTTACACCTCTCCTGCTCCCACTTCCATTTTGGGGAAGAGTTTGGGGCTATATCCTGCACTGCTAATTCCTTTTGCCTAAATACTCACAACACAGCTGCCTTTTTATCCTCTAGCATAAACTCTTGTATCTTTTAAGTAACAGAGCCCGGGTTATGGGCCTCATTTCCCTAAAAAACATCTTGCTCTGGAGACCTAATTTATAGCTGCATGAAGACACAGCAGATTCGTGCTGGGAAGTATCTCCTGTAGCCCAGAGGCACTGGGATGTGCTGGAAGCACAGCAAAAGCCTCTACAGTGAGTGCAGGAGCTGTGGTGAGAGGCAGGGCTGGGCTGGGAGCGATGCTGTGACCTGCAGGGTGATGCTGGGAGGAGCAGGGAGAGCCAAGGTTGTACTCAGTTTAAAGAAGGTGAAAGGAAAGGGGTTATCGGGCAAGAAGTTGGATTAGAGAAGTAAAACCAAGCTGAGGGGGCTCCAGGTGAGCATGCCAAGAGCAGACCCAGAGGGATGGACCCTGTGCCAGGCAGGGCAGAAGCAGCAGAGCATCCCCAGGGTGGCCCTGCTGGGGGCAGGGATCCTTCAGGGCTACTACAAACCTTGGCTTGAAGTGAGGAAATCTTGCAGGAGCAGGGGATTCCTCCTGCTGTGTGCATCTCCTCCTGCTGTTCCCTGTTAGAAACAGGCCAGGGAGATCCCAACTGGATGAGCCTCATGCTCTCTGGGACACTGCAGCCGTAATAAATAAGCAACTGGGAACATTATTTTCTCCCTATGAATTTCTTCCAGCTGTGTAAGGCTTTGGGGTTTTTTTTGTACTCTTGTCTCCTACTAAATACCGGATAGTCAACAAAATTAAGATTACCAGCAGGGATCTTGACTAATGCAGGGGTTATGATTGTGGGGGTGGCTGCCTGCATCCAGGAGCTGAAGGCTCCCTGCTCGGTCTGTCCCTCGCAGGGGTCTGAGCTGTGCATCAGCAGCCTTGGGAAGGGAAAGAGATGGAAAAAGTGGGAACTGCCTTGGAATCAGGGAGGCAGAGGTCTCGTGCAGGGGTGGGAGTGAACACGGCGGGGTTCGGGGTGGGGGGTGGCAGGGGTGACAGCAGAGGTGACAGGGTAGCAGGGGCGTGGTGCAGCTCGGGCTGTCCCGTGTGAGGAGGTGCCGCCCCGGCAGCGCTGGCAGCGCCTGGGGATCGCACAGGGAGCAGGAAATACCAGCGAGGAGCCCTTTCCCATGCTCCCGTGGCCGCCTCACAGGGAGCAGCCCTTGGGAAGCGGCTCCCAGAGCCTTCCCCCGGCCGTGGGGGGCTCCTCGGGAGAGGCAGGCGGGCTCGGGCTGCCCGGGGTGGGAGCAGCGCGTCCCCGCGCCGGGCTGCAGGCTGGGCTTGGGTGCCAGATGGGTGAAGTGGATGCTGGCCCATCCCAGAGCCCATCTGGAGAGCAGAGAGCTGTTCCCCTGCAGCACCTGCAGCTCAGGCTGCGTGGCTGATCCCAGAGTTGTTCCTGAATGCAGCTGCAGCGTGGCTGCAGCTGCTGTGCTGTGCTGAGCGCCGTGCTGGCAGCTCCAGGACATCTGTCCAGCTGTGTGCCTGTGCTCTCACTTCAGGACTTCCTTCAACTCCACAGCCTGAGTTAATTCTTCCTCTTCCCGTGTTTGTGGGTTGGGGTTCCCCCCTCTCTCGTGCCAAGCTGAGGGGCTCAGCCTGGGAGGGGCTGGGCTGGAGCATCTCCACAGCCCCGAGACCTTCCCGTGTCCCCAGGGAGCTGCTCAGTCTCTCCATCCAGAGGGAATGAAGATTCCCACGTGCAGTGACTTGTGCCTGATGCCCTGCCATCCCCCTGGAGTCTGGGCCATCCCAGCCCCTGGACCATCCCTCAGGGGCACGAGGAATCTGGGGAGAAAGAGCAGGAGTTCAGGTTTCCAGCCCTCTGTCCAAGTGAATGTGAAAGCAGGCAAGTGGCCACAGCCTAGTGAAGGGGCAGAGTTCAAGAGCACAGTTATTTTTAGGAGTAATTTTGGAATGGAAAATGTCTTCCAGCTTAATGAGCTTGTTTCATATATCCTTTTAAAGTGCTGCTCTTTAAACCAGCTGGTTAAATGATGCTGGGTTTGGGGTGGTTTTTTTTTTTGTTTTTAAGGATGCTCTTAAGGTTGAGAAAATAAGTTTGGCTTATGGATTTCTCTCCTTTTGTTGCTGTTTGTTTATACTTCTGTGTCCAGAGAGTGAAGTGAGCTAGAGATTTTTTGCTGTTGTTTTCCAGAGCTGTTCCTCTTGTGAACTAACTGCATGCAAAGGTTTCAATCCACTTTTTAACACTCCAAAGTTACACTTTTTAATTATCGTGATGGTATTTTGCATCCCTTAAAAAAATTACAGCATTCAGTTGAAAATGTTGGAGAAAAAAATACCCACATTTATTTCATGTGTCTCAGCTCTTGAGGTTGTTTACAGTAGCAGAAGGCTGCACCTCTGAAAAAGAAAAAAAAAAATAATAGGTGACACACGAAAGCAAAGCAGAAGAAACACTGTCTGAATTTGTTTTCTCAGCTGTCTTGGCATTTTGGATATAAACAGGTACCTGAGGCATAAATGCTTCAAGATGCTGATGATACCCAGCAAAGACGTGGCTTCATGAAAGGCAGCAGAGCCCAATAAATTCCAGCGTGAGAGGAACGGAAATCCCCAATAACCCCCACCCAGCACCTCATAAATCACCAGCCACCCACCTGCAGCACGGGGGAAAACTAAACCCCAGCAGGTTTGGGGCTCTCTGGGCTGAGCTTTGGTGCCTTGCCCCTGTGCTCTTGGGACACGGGGTCTGTTTCCCTGAGAAAAGCCCATTTTTGGGGATAGTGAATCATCCTTTCCCCATGGAAAGTAATGACCCCCACCCTGCTGCTCCTACAGGGATGGGTTTTCAGGTTTTCATCCCAAAAAGCTCGGAGTTGACACTGGGTGAGTGTCACTGGAGCTGCTGGAGCCTCTGCCAGCAAATAAACAAACCTGTGCTGCTCCTGCCCTCTCAGAAACATCATTGCCCTGTGGGAAATCCTTTCCTCAGGGCCTCTCCCTCCTCCCCGACACTCCTTTGGCACAGAGGGGCAGTGCCCACGAGCGTGGCCACCCACAGGGCTTGCTTTGGGCGCCCCAGCTGGGTTGGGTGGCAATGCACTCAAACCTGCTTTTTTAGCCATCAGATCTGCCCCATGAGCAGAGCCGAGGTGTCCAGTGTGATGTGGACACCTGCAGGGAGAGGATGGATCTGGCGTTTTGGCACATCAGCCCTCGGGCTTGGATAGCTGAGGCTCATCTGCAAGCCACAGGACGAGACATTTTGGATTTTAAAGACACCAGAGGTCACCAAGGAGTGGCTTGGACACATGGGGCTCCATGTCTTGCTGTACCATGGCCTGGGGAAGTGCAGATGGGCTGGAGAAGCTCAAGATGAAACATGACAGCAACTGGCCTGAGGCAAGTACAGACCAAATCAGGCAGAATAACAGGAGAGGCTCTTCATCAGGTGCCATGGAAAACACAGGCTTCTGTCCTTGGCTCGGCTCAGACATAGCTGGAGGAGGTGGGGCTGCCTCTCTGAGCTCTCCAACTGCATCTTTTTGTTTTTTCTCCTCAAGTGGATTGCAAGATTCAAATGCTTCCCTTATGTTTAGAAAACCAGCCTGGAAAAGCTCTCAGCCATCCAAGGCTTCTTGAAGAAAAATAAAAGCATTGGCAGAGCCATCAGCACGGAGGAGAGCGCTGGGGAGCTCGGGGTGGCCACGGCTTGGGGGTGCTCTGCCTGCAGGAGAGGCTTTTCTGGGATGCAGCAAGCCAAATCCCTGCCTCAGCTCCTGCACTTGGGGTGGATCAAAAGCTGTGCCACCCTCAGGAGCAGGAAAATCAGCCTTGTTGGGAAGCTGAGAAGAACAAGGCTATTCCCATTTTGGTGTCACCAGGCAGGGATGAGGGGACAGTGAGATGGTTGTGGGAGGGGAGTTCTTGTGTACCCCAGAGCAGGCCCAGGGCTGCTGCAGGAGCAGTTCTGCTGCACACATGAGGAATGAAGCTGTTCCCACTTCATTCCTGGAGCTGCCTGCAGGATCAGCAGCTGAGCCAGCAGCCTGGCAGGCATCCCCAAAGGCTGCATCCATCCCAGGGCCGGGCAGGTGTCCTGCATCATTCCCAGGGCAGGGACAGGCTGTGTTCACAGGCTCGGGGTGGTGTGGAGAGAGCAAGGAGAGCTGAGCTTCCCCTGCTCCTGCAGGTGCACTCCATGGGCACACCTGTGCGTGAGGGAGCACCCCAGGGAGAAGGGAGGATCACGGGGATCCCAGTTCAGCACTGGGAAACAGCCCCAGGGCTTTCCTGCAGGGAATGGAAGAGATGGAGGGAGGGAGGGATGGATGGATGGATGGATGGATGGAGGGATGGATGGATGGATGGATGGATGGATGAGGGATGGATGGATGGATGGAT
>VZUI01071511.1:0-67945 GCA_013401135.1 Cettia cetti
CATCCATCCATCCATCCATCCATCCATCCATCCATCCATCCATCCATCCATCCATGCATCCATCCATCCATCCATCCAAAAACAAACAGCATCTTTAGAAATATCTTCATTATTCTGCTTGGTGGGCTAGAGGAGCCCCTGGCAGTATTGTTGGAGTCTCATTTTTTATCCTCACACTTGCCAGAGAAGTCTAAAATGGGATGATAATCCTCCCAGATAGAGAGGGACCAAGTGAAGGCATGTTTGACTGCCAAGGCAGAAGTGGATTGCACTTACCTCAGGTAATGGTGCTTCCTTGGTGTCACATTACCACTTGAAAATGAAAAGAGCACATTTGAGCCTCAGAGCTGCACCTGCAGCTTTCCATCCCAGGGCATACTTTGTGCTGAGGCATGTTTCCTTTCGCCTACGTAGTCCTGCTTTGTTCGGTAGCTCAGCTCATCCTTGGAAGGAAATGCAGACAGCAGTGACAGGAAGAAAGGTTTACAAAGACTAACAGAAGACAGCCTGAGCTGTTCCCAAACCTGCATTGCTCCCTAGAGGTCCCAAATCCCCACCTTATCTACCAGCTATTGCTATTAATACTAGTGGCTATTTAAATACCATCAAGGTCTCCCCCTGTGAAGGAAGTGCACATTCTCAAGTGATTTGAGGATTTCATTAGCAGTGAGTCTGGATGTGCTACAAGTTAGGGAAATAGGAAAACTTCACTCATCGTAGTTCACTCTGCAAGAGGCTGTTTAGATCAGATCAGGATCCTACTAATTTCAGCAAGCTTTAAAGGAAGTTATTGTGGCCGTCTCTGTTTACTGGACCACCTTTGCAATGAGGAGCCATCAAATCCTAATTAAAGTCATTCCCCAAACAAGTAAGAGATACATTTGACTGTTTTCCCTCAGCCTTTTGGGAAATAAATGCTTTAAATTCCCCTCTTAATGCACTTTTCTTTGCATAAAAACAAAGTATTTTTCCTGAGCTTGGCCCCAGCTACAAGATTTGAAATGGGATTAAATCAGAGCTGTTATAAATCTAAGGAACATTCAAAGACGTTTTTTTGGTTTGTCATTAAAACAACCAGAACTCACTGGCTTTTCCCAAAGTGTTCAGACCCAGGGATTTGATACATGCATAATTCTGGTATTTACAATGATGGTTGATATTAAATGAGCTCTTTCTAGCTTCTGCCATGAATTTCAGATGCTCTGCTTGTTTAGTGCCTGCTTGTTCTTCTCTCCAAAGGAAACAACATGCAGAATAAATGATTAAAATCATGATGTCCCTCCTGAAATATGTAATTTATTAGAAGCAATTAGTACAGTATGTGGCCCTCATCCAAATTTGTAACCCCTTAGGCCAGCTTGATGATGTCTGATGCATCTCATTACTTTGTGACTGAAGGTTAACAACGAATGTGGTTAGAGTCTGGAGACATTAAAGATTATTGTTAGTATGGTAAGCACTGAGTTTGGAGCCCATGAGAATCATTGTGGAACAAAAATCTCAGGCTGAATTTACTTCAAGTGGCACAAGAATGAAGTTTCTAAGACTTTAGCAGTTACTATAAAAACAACTTACATGGCAAACTATGCTAAGAGCTTCTAGTGTTAACACATCAGTGTAAGAAGATGAAACACCACACTACCGTAGAAAGAAAAAAATACCATGTCTTCTTTTTTTCTGCTTCATACATGGGCTTAAGTTTAATTTTTAGGAAATTAATGTTAGCCATAATATCAGACACCTTACACAGTCTTCTAAACATCAAGGCCAGGTCTGTGAAAATTCACAAATTGCGCTGTTGCTCAGTAAAACTTTTCCTGTGTGGGTGAGTCACTTTGACTCAGGCTATTACATTTTCCCAATCTCTCCAATGATGATCCTTTTTCAAAGATGATTGTGCTGCACATCAGCCATGTGGCCAGAACAGGAGATGGGGATGGTATTCAATTATCCTCTCAGTCTTGAGTGTGTATTTTAGACCTCCTTCCTAAATGGCTAACTACTGGGAAGGGGGTGAGGACTACTCCACAAAAACAGGCAATGTCCAGTGGTTGTAGCAATTCCTGAGGTTGAGGTAAAGTCTTCCTCTAACGCCTTAGCAGAGCAGCCATGTCCCTGGAGAATCATCTGTTCTTTTGCCTGGTAGTACCAATTCTTCAACACATTTCTTTTAAGTAGAAAGTCTGTCTCAGTAAGTTGTTTCTTGGGTAACAGAAGGCTAAGCTCTGCCTCATTCTTCATGTGCACTGCTCTTGCTTGTTCATGTGTTGTGATGTGACAAAATGCCATCAATGCATTTCAGTTCCTGGGTGGAAGGCCCACAACTTACAGGTTGGACCTTCTGAAGCACTGGAATAGAAGATATATGCTGCAGTTTTGTATCACTGCATTTTTTCCTTGTCCCTAACTAGGTCACATGAGGTGCAGCGTTGTTTCCCAAACTACTTGTTCTGGTCATTTATACACTGTTCTTATCCACGTCTAAGTCAGATGCACCTCCGTACAACCACACGATGCAGAATGGCCTTGAAAAAATTTCCTGGCTACAACATCTTTACCAAGATGTTACCTTCTAGTGTCTGGTCTCTTTCCCCCTCTCTCTACCCCCCTCTCTCCTTCCTCAGTCTTGAACAGTAGGATGATGACAGTAGAAACAATTAAAGAAAAAAAAGCTAAATTAATGAGTGAATCACTGAGTTGGTGACAGGGGTACATCAGATTGCTGCCACCTCAAGTTCAGTTGGCTGCCACCAATATGGTACTCCCCAACAGGTTGGCAGACACTGCTGTAGTCTGTATTTAATTTCTTACTGTTGGCAGCTTTGAATGCATTTCATTTCACACAGGTGGTGGCTCCAGCTTCAAAATGGCTCTGGCCTTGGCTGCAATAAATATTGCAGTACCTGTAGCGAGACCAAGGTGTCCAGCGGAGACTAAGCTTGGCATCTGTTCCACAGAAAAACCAGGCTGCTTGCGTTGCAACTTGTCATCTTACCTGGAGTGGAGAAGAAAGGGCTGTGTTGAGCACTAATGTCAGTCCACAAATTACCATGTGTGGTCCAACACAGACCGAAGTCTGCGGGAGTATTTCCACTGACCTCATTCGGCTCAGCAGGAAATCCACATATCTGATAGTTCTTTCTAATCTTCTGCAATGAATGCTAAATGGGCCTCCTTCTAAAGGTACAACTTTATTTTTATGAGAGAAGCTAATCTTAGAAATATGCTGTGAAACTGCATTTATGACTTGAAAATAGTGTTATTAAGCACTGTTGTATTAAGTACAGAGCAGTGTAAACATCATACTGTTTCTAAGCAGAAACAGACAGCATTAAAAAGTCAACCTTTTAAGAGCTACAACATAAAATATTATAGAACAAAAATGTAGCAGTCATAGCACATATTTTAAAATGTAAAGTAGAAATCCCAGAAAGGGAAGCATGTGTTGTTCTGGTTACTTTACATTACAAGATGTATCTATAGTGAAATTACAAAGATTTTGGCAGTTTTGTGTTCTGAATTGAAGCAGCTTTTGAAGAAAAGATAATATTTTTATACGCAAAGATGTAAGATTCTTATGAAGCCAGCCACTTGACAGGGCATTAAATTTTATTTCCTTGCTCTGTGTTCTATGCTGGAGGTTAACAACCAAGCCACATGGTAGGCACTGACTCCAGCAAGCCCTACTGTAATAAATAATTATTGTCCCTCTGTTTCATCTAGAGCATTGTAAATCTGGAATTTGATCCCAAGCAAGATGGCAGAATGAAGACCTGGATTACACATTGCTGCTCCTGCTCAGTGTTTGACATTTCCCAGATGGGTGGGGCAGGGTTGCTCATACAGTGGAGGCAAGTGCATCTGTCAGGGCCTGACTCCCCCTTGGCTCTGTGCCACGGATCAGTCTCACTGGGGAGAGCAGGCTCCTCCTGCAACATTGCCAGGGATCATGGCTGGGGAAACAGTGGGGAAGCCTGCTCAGTTTACACTGGGGTGTTCTGGAGGAAGATGCACTATATAAATGCAGAGGTACCTCTCTAAATAGTGTAAGTTTCTAAAAAGTCTCCACAGTATGTGGGTTGCTGTCTCATTTTATTTACCCTTATAAAGAAAATACTTCCCTGTATTTGTCCCTAACTGCATGTTTCTACAGCCTCTGTCTATTAATGTCTCCTCTCCATGTAGTCAAATTTCATATATAAAAATCCCCCCCAAAAGGCAAAGCTTTGAAAAGACAGAATGACTACAGGCAAGCTCAAGGTTAATAGTGAATTTGTATAACATGAAAGGCACCCCTGTGCATTGAGCAGTGGCATTAGCCTGACACAGCAGAATTATTCCACGACCTTCCCACTACAATGCCATCAGCTGTGCTGGTCTTTATGAGCATGTGCAAGTAGGTGCAGGCTCATAGCCATCAGCCAAGCTCCCACCACCTGCTTTGACTCCTCCTGGGAGCAGGGCAGTGATTGCCAGGAGAGTGGCTTCTGGCCACAAGCTGCTCTTCCAGGGACAGTAGTTTACCATTAGCTCTTTTACCTCAGGTTTCACCCTGACCCGAGTCAAGGTCCCAGTAGCACATTAGCTTTGTAGTATTTCTGTTTCTGAACAACGTGGTCCTTATTTCTGAGGTTAAGCTAAGAAGAAACATAGAGAAACCATGCTTCTGATTTTTAGGGACCATCTGTGCTGGGTTTCTTGTGGTGAGGATGTTTTCTGGGTTTTTAGTACTTGATTTTTTTTTTCCTTTTGAAGTGGATACCTATTGGTCTGAATTTATTGAAAACCAAAAGATTTTCTAAAGAAGGCCATGTGGTTCTACTCCCCTCCATAATTTCTCCCTTCCCTCACCCCTTGGGATGCAACATTGCCCAGTATAGCAAGAACACAGAGTTCCCAAAACCATCCACCAGAGCTTTGGCATGGAGACAAGAACACGAACAGCCTGAAGATTTCAACCACATCCTTTCAGGCCTGCAGCTAGGACTGAGCACTCGCATGAATTATGTGTGTGACTGTGACCAGAAAAACACAGGAAATACTGCAGCTAGCATATGGATCTGAAAAGGGGTTCATTTTCCTATGAGCTGCACAGGCCAGCAGGATGTTGTTTAAAAGTTCTGATCTGATGTAGCCACTAGTTTTTCTTGAAACAGAGGGAGGGAGGATACATCAGGTTTTTCATCTCTCACACGATTTGAGAACAACCAGCATTACTCCACAGACATTTTACAGCCAGAAGAGCTGATCAGCAGGCTCTGAGCAATTTACAGAGTGACTATTTCTAACAATACAATTAAAGGAGTTGTGGGATCTAGTGACTGGTCACAAGGAAAACACTGCCCTGAAATGTTTGCTGTGGTTCTGCCAGCTCAGGGTGCACCATTGCTGTGTGTGTTGGCAAACAGCAAGGAGTAAATGTGCACGCACGTCTGGTAAACCCTGGGAGTGGTGCAGGTTTGTGGGCTACTCCCTGCAATGGCATCTTTCCAGGTGACAGGGACACAGGGCACACCGTGGCTGCACCTGTCCCTGGAGAGCAGCTGGTGATGCAGGAAACCCCTGCACACCTATCCAGCTCAGCTGGGACTGTGTGTAGACTCAAGAAAGAAAGGCCCAGGGAGAGGGAGGGCTGGGAAAGCAGAGGCTGCCAGAGAGCAGCAGGACAAGTGGCTGCCTCTGGCCCAGCAGCTGAGCACCCACCCCTGGCCATCCCCTACAAAGGCAAAGGGAGGCAGCAGGCTCCTCTTTTTTTTTTTTTTTTTTCAGCAATGAGGAGAAATTATGTAAATTCAGCTTTCCATTTCCTTGCAATCCAAAAGAAATGAGTTTTTAAAAACACAGTGATATTTTTGGCATGCAGGCTCCCTCTGGTGACTCCTAGGTGCAGCTCCACTGTTGAATGGCAAGAATAGTTTCAAGGAGTGGAATTACATTAAATCTGGCTAATTTCAACTTAAAATCTGTGAGGTTATTACTACATTTCACCTGCATTCCAGTGGCATCCCCCAGATCCCATGAATGGTTAGAGCCTGACTTATTTCAACTCTTCACTCTTAGCAAGAGCTGAAGTAAGAAGTGTAAAAACTAATTTTAAAGAAGCTATGACTGTGATCTGAATGTATCTAAACCTTTAGAGGAGGGTCTACCTTTTCTGTACTTTGCCTATATCTTCCCCAGTAAAACTGAGTAAACTGATATAATTGACGTGCTTTCCAGAAAAATTGAGAGCAATACTTATTTTCAGGCTCTGACTATTCTGGGTCTCAGGTAGTGTGTTTCTATGGCATAATTGCCTTCTAGTTGTACTGGATGTTGGCTCTGGGTTATTTTGATGCCTTAGGCAAACCAGAAGAGGTAGGTTTCTCACAAGATCAAGTCTCTCACCCAAGAAAGAACCACCAAAAGATTTTGTCCCAATGTTTTGTCCCAATGGAAACTGCAAGGTGAGACTGGTTGTATCTACTGCAATGCAAATAATTTGTGGTGACTGCATTTTATGTCTAATAATATATTTCTTTACATTGGGTTTTAATTTTCTAGCAATCAAAAATACTTCAATATAAGAATTTGATGGGGTTTCAGTTGCCTATAAGGTGAACAAGTGAAAATGAAAACACTTCAGATTTAAAATATTACTGAAGATGTCAAACTAAACCTTTAACTGTTCTCTTTTCTCCTCTCTCAAAAGATCAGAGACACTGTGCCAGACACCTTCTGATGTCTAAGCTAGCAATTTGATTTTTCTGAATTTCTCTACCAGAGAAGTATCCTGGTTGTGCATAAACATTATGTACTAAAATGGTTTCCATTTGTTTTAAGGGTGGGAAAATCTACATAAATTAATGTGCAAAACACCATAAATTGCTACAATCCAGTCTGTTTCCCTTGATTCAAGGGATTTGTACCCTTGCTGTGTGAAAATTGTTCCTTGCAGCAAGGCAATGCTGCTCCCCTTTATGCTCCCAAATCATGGGAGTCATCCAAAACGCCCAGTGGAAATGATCACTGGTGCCTACACCAGGCTGGGAACTTTCTGGGTGAGAGTTAATTGGCACAGAGTAAACCTTTCACAACATGGTAATGACAACACAGTGAAAACATCATCCCACAGCTGCCTGTATCCAAATTTCACCTTTCAGTCCAATGGGGGACACCTTTTGTGGAAGCGCATTCCCTGCTGCTCTAAGACAGCTCTCTATGTGTCAGTTTGGATAGGTGATGCTGCATTCTAGGAAAATGTCTCAGAAGCAAAAAACTAGGACTTGCTAGGGTAGGCTGTAAGCCCCAAATAAGTTAGCTCTAAATGTGATAAAAAACCCTTTCATCACCAAGGGAAAGCAGAGGAGAGACTAGCTGTGATCTTCCAGAAGTTCTCTGGTGCTCCTAGGGAGTTTAGCTGGCTTGACCCACAGCTCATACCACAGGCTTGGCTTTGGTGAGCATGGAGTGCCTGCTGCAGGGGGAGAGGGGAAGGACTCATCTTCAGTCTTCTGAAATGGATCTTGGCTGCTTGAGATGATCTCAGCAGCTCACAGGCACGGAAATGGTGAAGTCTGAAGAGGCTCATTCTGACAGATTCCTGCTTGGATGTAAAGGCTGCAACTACAACACCTGTTCAGTTAGGTTTTGAATGAAAAAAACTTTAATTTCCATTGTGTTGTAAATGTGTAAAAAAAAATCAATTTAATTTTCCTATAGCATGTCTACATTTGTATGTTTAACAAACTAGGCAAAACTAAATGTTCTGGTATTGCTATTTTTATTTTTTTTTTTTTTGTGGATATTTTTTCTTACCAAAGGGAACTGCAACATTTCAGAGGTATTTTCCTAATCATGAACAAATGAAAATTGTCTATCTTCAAGGAAATGCAAATATTCAGTTACTGAAGTCTGCTACTGTCATTTTTAAAAGTGCTCTGGCATGAATCCATCCTGCTTAAACCAAGTCAGGCATGGGGTTGCCCTGGGCCTGTTACAGACTGCCTAGTGAAAAATCAAGCTCTGGAAGTCTCTCTGCTGGCTGGACAAGGAATCACAGACAAGTGCATTCCTATTTTGGGGGGGAGAAAATCACTGCAAGTAAATCACACGAAAAAATGCTAGGCTTTGTTCCTGCTGCTCAGGGGTTTGCAGATAGGCAGCATTTCCCTTTTTCACTTTGGCTGTGCTGGCTGTGTTGCCAGAAGAGCAGCCTGCAGAGGGCTTGCCTTGCTCTGGGCATCCCAGCCCTTCCCAGCAGTGAGGCACTGCCAGCACCACACACTGCCCTCACTGCAGGGTTTGTAACAGAGACATGCAGCTTCACTTCTCCACACCATAGAAAGAGCTCTGCCAGCCAATATATTTTTTAAACCTCAATGAAAATTGCCATTTGAATGGATGCAATTTAATTTGGAGTTAAAATATATGGCATGAATAAAATGTCATGCTACTCTTCTGCCACAGTGCAAGAGTAAGTGCCTCACAGCCCAGCTAGGTGCAAGTGTCAGCTCATGAAAGATCCAAAAAGCTCAGACTCCTTGAGTTCAGATTCTTTGATACGGTATTTCCCCCAAGAATTAATTGCTGAAGGCAAATCCCTTACAAATGTTTAGGCATTTGCTTTGAAGACTGGTTAGAACAGCACCAGCAGGAGTTTGGGACAAGAATACATACAGAAATAATTGTGATGTAGTTATAGAAATCGACAGGAGAGCCAGTCAGAAATTTCCCTCTAAGAACTCAAGAAATTAAAAAAAAAATTAAATTATAAAAGCAAAAATGTTCTTGGTTGCCACTATTGGCAGGAACAGATTAGAAGAGATAAAATTATGGCACTTGATTCCCTTCTTCACATGTAAGTTACCATTTAATCTTTTAACGTATTGGGAGCAGAACTCTTGTTTTATCCTCTGTAAAAGGAACAGTAGCTGTGAATATAGCATTTGTTCCTAAAGACAAGTGGAGGACCACTGTTGTAAATGCTCACTGATTTCAGGGCCTGGAAAGGACCCTTATTTTTATAATTGAATCTCTGGCATAAAGCACAGCCTTCAACCAATTCTACACGTGATCCATACTGAGGCTGAACAATGGCATATCCTTTAGAACACAGAAGTTAAGACATCCTATGAAAGTTAAGATGTATCTAATTCTCCTTAAAATTTCCCCTTATTTACTTACAGCAAGTGTGATGTTAAATTGTTTTATTTTTTGTATATAGCAGTCTATATAACTAAAATTTGGCCTGTACCTACCTCTAAACAGATTTACCTTCTGTAGCTGAACTACTGAGCATTGTTTCATGCTGGTTTTAGCAGCAGCTTTCCAAAGTTTTTGCTGATGTGATTTTCTAGCTGTAAAACCTACTTCCCACTTTTAGCCTCCTGGCTTAAGATAATCAGGCTGCAGAGTGACTCCAACTGGATACATAGGCTAGAGAAGCATGTGGCTAATCCTAAGAATGATAGAGGTTGCCTGTGAAAGTGTAAGATGGTTTAATTTAAAGAAGCTGTGTTTAGAAAATGCTACTCACAAACCTTTAAGGACAGTGAGTTCTAAAACATAATTTGTGAGAGTAGCAGAGCTTTTGACTTCTGTTATTATGGAGCAGCTGATTAGAGGTTTGAAAATATGGCCTTTTATTTGGTGGAATTACTGTAATTCTTTGACATAAGGGAACAGTTCTGCCAGTCCTACGATTTTGACCTACTCTCAGGCAGACTGGAATTGTCTGAGAATTGGAATTCCTGACTGAAATTGGTGCTGATGCTAAAAGTGAGGGCTTAGCAATTCCGGCAAATAAACACATTGCCCGGTAAGATTTGGCTTCCAGACAAGTGCCTTCCCAGAGGAGATTCTGACCATCTAACAAGCTTCTCAGGACCTGTCAGAGCACCTTTTGAAGGTCTGCCTGCATTGGTTGAATGCAAGTACACTTATCAGCAGTACTAAGCCTATCTTTTAGCTGTTCAAAATTGGGGTGGAAAAGTGTCAGCTGAAAAACTAATCCTCTCCTGATTGCCGGCCCCAGCTGCCTGGTCAGAGCAGCGCAGGAGCCGTGAGGAGGAGAGCCTTGCAGTCCTGCTCCAATTCATTCCTGACATGGAAGCCACCGCTGCACATTTTTCTGTTCAAGTTTTTGAGATATTTGACCAAGAGCCATTCTCCACAGAATCAGCTAAGAAATATTTTCTGCTTTTCCAAAGGGTAATTAGTGCTGGGCTGAGACTGATAGAGGCTAAAAAAACCACTTGCTGGCTGACTGCAGGAGCTTCTGCTCTTCATTTGAACTCTGAAGAAGACTGGCTAACTTCTGCAGTCTGAGGGCTAGCAAGAGAAGGAAGGACCAGCAGAACAAGACATTTCTATACTAGCAGAAGTTGTCTGGGGCAACAAAAACCTCTCTGTTTACTCTTTAGGCTACTGTAAGTACGAGATGCAGTCTCTTCAGCCATGGCAAAGCTGGCCCCTCTCTCCAGTGCATGTTCTGGCCAGCCTGTGGAGGGCCAACAAAAGCCTTTCTGTGCAGGAAACTCCTCCACACTACTCTTAGGGAGCCATTGCTGCTTTAAGCCATTCTGAGAGGGAAAAATGGTGCGATGTCTCAGAGAACAAAATGGAAAGTAGCCAGACATTTGCAACATGATTTTTGCTGCTCTCATACAGTCTTCATTGTGATAGTTTAACAGTGAGCCTTTTGACTGAAAGTAGCCACAAATGAGCCTCAACATTTGTTATTTAAAAGGTTCACCATGACGACTGAGGATTGTATGACTTGAGCTAAAGAAGAGCTAGCAGCAACCAGCAGACATTTAGAAAATTATTCCTACTTTGTTACTGGGTTTCTGAATGATCATTCACAAACCTCTATGGGGCATAGTGACCTGCTGAATATGCTGACAATCTGATCTGCTCCAGATCAGATGTGTGACCTACATATACCCATCATATTTGCCAATGCCAATTTGCACATTTGCATCAGATCATTTGTTTTGATTTAGTCATGCATATTAGAGAGAGAAAAAAAAACAAACACGTAAGTGAATTTGCAAGGCTGAATAATGTCTTGGTCTTGTAATCACAACACATATGAGAATTTTTTTCTCCTTCTCAGTTTGAGCTGAGGTATAAAATAATACAACACGTGGAGGGGTTTCTTTAATTATTATTTATATATTGCTATAATGTCAGCATAGTTTAAACTGCCACATTGCTGCTCCTGATTCTTTTAATTCTAAATGTTGGAGGTCCACCATATCTGCTGGTGTTTGAAGACTACATAAATTGTAAATCATAGAGTGACAGCCTGACTTTGCTTTTTCTAGGCTACTCTAAACAAGAGCTTGAGAATATCTAGTGCACCTACTTTCTGTATCAACTTATCTCATATCTCAATCTTTAAAGCCACATACAACAGTAATTTGCAGTATTTTACATAAATTCATTGGAAAAAAACAGTAGCTGGGGTTTTGTCTTTACAACTGTAGGTTAACATCAATTATGTATGTTGGCTTTTCTTTCTTTAACAATAGTAAGAGAAAAATCTCATTAATTTCTGGAGGACTGGGACCAAGATCTGTGTGATAAAGAAAAGACCTGGTTATGATCAAACTCATTGGCCACAGGATTAAGGGTGACCCTTGCATGTTGGTTATTAAGCTTCTGTGAAACCTTGCTTAACAAAAACTTACAGGTATGGGTACTACTCACAGTGCCTTGAGACGGTGGCACAGCGCACCATTTTTCAGTCTTTCTCAACAAAGAACCCAAATTTTAGAAAACTTTCAAAGGCTGTATCAAGCAGACTATTCACAGTTACCAACATCTATTAAGCAAAATATTCTACTTCCGTTTGTTTTTATTTTGCCTTCCCTCCCTCATGTTTTTGTTTGTTTGTTTTTGTTCACTCACTCATACACATGGGAATTGTCAAGGCTTGGGACTGTGTGTTTTATTGTGTTTTACTGCTGTCATGTCATAGATAACATTTTGATACTCTTTAAACTGCCAGCAGCTTAGACACCACCTAAGAGAGTGGCTGCCTTGGGACAGGCTAGGCTCTTGTTGTCAGATCTGCTTGAAAGCAGGATTAACCTCCTGCCACAGGTCATCTGGTGTGATTATTGAACATGAGCATCAGAAGATGAAATAATACCTGCCAGCTTGTCAGAGTGAAGCCATTCTTCTAAGTGGGAGTGAAGAAACACAAGGAAAGGTGTGTAAACGGTGTCCTGTGTTTGCATTCAAACATTAGTCATTGTCTGCCTCTTTGTTCATGCTCAGTAATCATCCACCGATCACTGTACGCCACAATCCCTGTCATATCATATTGAGGTTAATGAGACATCCAGGAACCCACACCAGGAATTTGGTCTATGCCACATAAACCTCGTTCAAACATTTAACAGAAGCTGGGAGCCCTGTTGCACCAGGGAACTCCCAGCTAGGGTGCAGCAATCAAGCCCAGGAACAGATAGAGAATGTTAGGGAGAAAAGCAACAGTCTTTGTCTCAGCAAGCTGGCAACAAAAATGTCCTGTTTCTGAACAGTGTAACTGAAATTCCATAACTGAGGATTTTGAGGAGGATTTGGAAGTAACCATGGAAGCAGATAGTTGTACCTCTACAGAATTTCAGGAGAAGGAATGAAAATCTAAAAGCCTAGCAATTTGAGAAGCAAAGCTGTATCATTTCCTGATTTGAGTGAGGATGATGCCCATAATATATGAAGAAATTTAATTTTCCTTGAAAGCATAAATAGTCACCATTATTCTGAAATATTTTGGAGGGAATCAATGGAGGGAACTCAAAGGGGAAAGTAGTGTCAGGAGAAAAGGTGGATTTATAAAGCCTGGAGAAGGAGATGCAATAGTAGTGAAGAACCCAGAATAAGGAGAGTTTCAAAGTCTGGATAAATGGTAAAGACTATATGGGATGCATTAAGCAAGAGAAACATGCAAGACACAGGTTGGATATGGGGACCTAGAGAGGAGTGGAAGAGAGAAATGCATAAGCCTAAATACCAGGGAAAAATGACAGTGTTGTTCATGGCAGATGAATGTTTTGCACAGGACTGCAGATCAAGAGCTTGATTTTGACCACTTTGAGGTTTTGTCTTAGACTTCCACGAGCTTGCACAGAAGATGCACACTAGAGTTTTAATTTGGACAGAAGAGAAAATGACTATCAGAGAATGGCAAGGAGAAAGGCATCACAACAGCAGAACCAGGGGGAAGGAGAACCAGGGTAAAAATTGTCAGAGGCAAAGACATCAGCAAGCTGGAAAGAATGGAGACAGAGGTCATTGGGCACTTGGCCAGAAAGCTTTGAGGCTGGGTCCAAGGTCAACTGGATCAAAGGAAATGGAGGATAGGGGCAGAGAGAGCTGATAAGGAGGAACCAGCGAGCATCATTTTTGGTGTGCTGAATGGTAGAGGGAGAAGAAGGGGAGGAGGCAGGGTTAAGAAATAGGGTTAATGGGTTTTAAGAGTTACTAATGAAAGCTGAAGCACTGAACTCTGACTTGTATGCAAGTAGAGCTTATCTAAACCACTCGATTAAGTAAAAATGGATTAAAGGTTTCAGGAACTGATTGTACAGATGAAGGGGAGAGATAACAGGTCATTTATGCAAAGAGGAAACAAGAGAAAGCTCAAAATAGGTTTTTGGGAAACTATAGCATTTTTCTTACTGGTTTCCTGTTCTGCTCTTGCATGGAATATATGCCCTCCTGCATTTCAGATGTTTAAAAAGAGAAAAAGCTAAAATATATAGTGAGATTTAATTTCTTTCCAGCCAAAGAACCAAATTTTTGATCAAGGAAGTCAAAATGCCTAGGAGATGTATGTGCAGGGGTAAGTTTTGAGTTTCTCCATGACCAGTAATGACAGCTGTGTTTCTGATATCTTCTTCAAACATGGCAGAGAGCAAACAAGACACTTTTCTTGCTTTTGAATAAATAGGGTAGTGTAGCTGGCCTGTACCTGAAAATGAACATTTGAAGATGATTAAACTGGATTTTTCTAAACTTCTATGAAGCAGAAAGTGCTGAGAATGGAGGTGGGTGAAGCTGTGTTCTGTTGAACTGAAAGTCATCACAGAGAGGAAAAGTTTTTAATAATTATTCATCTTCTGTCAAAGGAAGTTTCTGCCAGGCAGCTGCTCCTGCAGGCTCTGATTGTCCTTGGCTTCTGCTGGAGGTGGCAAGAGCAGGAAGCATTTGATGCTTTTCAGAGCTCAGCTGGTACTTTTCAGAGCTGAGACTGTGTCCTGTGCCTGTCAGAGCTGGACTGTGGTGCTAATGGCAGGGACAGCCTCTGGGCTCTCTCACTGGCACTGACCAGCAGAAGGGAGCACATTCCAATACAGGGAGCACCACATGTTTCTGGAAAACACCTGGCAAAACATCTTGTGAAGTGCTGAGAGTCCGTGTTACTCCCGTTGAGCAGATGCCGAGCTGAGTGGGAAAGGCATTTCTTGTGAAACTGGGTGCATAGGCCTTGGTTTCATTAGCACAGTGTGGTTTTTAACCTGTTACATCTGCAGGCAGCTGAGCATATTCTTTTGATTACAGTGGTGGCCAGCACCTTCAGGCACCACACACTGGTAGTGGCTGAGACAATGGCAAAGGCAGATGCCCCTGAGGCCCCCAAGGGTAGATAAGCCATTTCAGCAGCAGTGCCAGGGCTCATCTGCAGAGGAGCAGCAATGTGCCTCCCTCTCAGGAATTACATTTTTTCTGTTCCAGTTCCATGCACTGGGCCACAACCAGGGTGTGGTTTCTATGTGTATCTGTCACGTGCAAGAGATGCTCCAGGTTCACTGACTTTAATCCCATTATTTTCATCCCTTGTCTTTGGGAACAATATGTACCTCACATACGTGTACATATAGGTCACAATGGACCATGTTATGAGCTTGTACATTTTCCAAAATCACTACAGAAATATTGATCTGGTCTAGGCCCACAATTTTAAGAAGTGAAGAGGAATCTTACTCTTGAAATAAGTCTGGCTGGTGCAGTTAGACTTCAATGCTTTTCCAGAAAAAGGAGTCATTTGAAGCTCCCAGGCGGATCAATATGCAGCCCACACAGTTAATGTTAAGACACTGTTATAAACCATAAGCTGCATTTACTGAGCTTTGATTTCATAAAATCACTTAGTCATTTAGGTTGCAAAGGAACCTTGGGAAAGTCCATAGTTCAACCTGATGCATAAGGCATAATCAGCACCAAATTTAACAAGGCTGTTCAATGCTTTGTCTAGTTGAGTACTGAAAATCTCCTTGAAGAGACACGTGACATTTTCACTGGGAAATCACACCAGTGCTTAAATACACTCAGTGGAATAATTTCTTCCTCATATCCAGTCAGAAAATAGTCTCTTCCAATTCACAACCAGACACCTTCATCTTCAGGGTAGCTGTCCTTGGTACAGACAGGCTGCTGTTAGGTGCCCCGAAGTCGCCCCTGATCTGATGCAGCTGCTTGTTCTCCTGTAACTGTAGGGGCCATCCCTATACATGGAGGAGGCTGCCCTGAAAGACCTGCCAGCTTCATTAGGCTCTTCACAAGTGCTTTCCATTGTACCCAGCTCAGCCAAAGACCTGTGGTGTATCCTGGATTTAATGACATTAGTTTGTGGGGCTTTTCCTGTTTGGTTGGTTTTTGTTGTTTTTTTGGGGGGTTGTGTTTTCTGTCTGTCTGTTTGTAAGATTTGTTGGTATATTTTAAATATGCCAACAAAATTTAAATTTTTAAAATTTTCAATTGAGAAAAAAATACTATGAGGAAGACACATCAGAGAAGTCAAAACATATTTAACTGGTAAATGCAAACCAGAATGTACCATTAAAAAGAATAGACCTTTTTTTCTGTTTAGTGGCATGAGTACATAATACTTCTTTTGATATTCTCATTTTTTGAAGGAAACTAGAAAATAATTCATTTAGCATTGGCTGAGACATTTTTATTTGGCTGTTACCCTCTTTGGCCAGGTCTGTTTGCATGATAATTTCAAAGTGATTTGAGTTCTGAAATGCTGAATATGAGCCTGTTTTATCAGTGCCTTTCACTGCTTTCTGCAAATCTGGAAATGTGTTTTTGATAGAGAGAGAATCAGCTCCAAATCATAAAACTAAATAATCCTTCAAACATTAGGGAATTCAAGCTGCCAACCAGACTTCAATCCTGAGTTTGGTAAATGTCAACACCCTTCCTTGGGCAGTGAAGCAGAGTGAAGGGAGAAGTGTTAAATAGGATGGGAAGCTGCCTTAATTACTGGAATATTTTAAATTTTTTTTTTCCAGGAGATACTTAATTCAGGAACACTTGGTTATTTCAAATCTTGTGACCCTACTTAGCCTTCTAAGATGGTGCTTTGGTTAGATGGAGAGAAGCAAAAAGACAGCTGCTGATGAAGCAGCATGGATGTGATGTGACTACAGAAATGACAAAAAATTGTCCCATTCTTATTCATAATTTATAAGCATCTTGAATTCTATAAATATTCTTTGAGACAGTGACTTCATCTAAAAAGAATTGACAGTTCAAATTATATTAGTATATGGCTGCTCAATCTGGTTTGGAATTCTGGGTTTGTTTATCAAGATTATTGGATTAAATTACCTGCAGTGAAATATAAGCCCTTTGAGAAAAACCAGTCCTTGTCCTGCTGGCTTTAGCAGTGTTCAGACACACTTTGTTTTAAAGTAGCATAAGGATGAGTGTGAACACATTGTAGGTATGAAACATTTGCAGGGAGTGGTGAGAAGGGGCAGTGTTTGGTCTGAAAGGGGGTTTTTGCTGCCAGACATCCCAGGTGAAGAGCAGAGCCCCAGGCAGGGTGTGACACTGTGAAGCAGGGGCTGAGTCAGGTGCAAACGGGATTGGGAACCCGTGGGGACAGTGGGATGGGTGGCACCCTGTGAGCCCCATCCCCAAGAAAGGGCACAGCAGGGCAGGGCACCCAGTGAGAGAAATGGAGCAGCATCAGGACAGTGCAGGCACAGTGTTTCAGGAAACTGAGTGCCCACAAATTCATTGCCTGGAAAAAGGGACACTGAGGGGACAGGGTGACTCCAGGGATCAGCATTTGCAATCCTCCCCTATTTGCAACTGATACTGTAAAGCTTGTGCAGTCTGTATGGAATCAGTAACTTGATGTTTCTAACTTGGATGTGTTCTTACATACAAACACTTTCTTCTAAAATATCCTGGCTTTGTTTTACTTTTTTACTACAAGTAAAATCTTACTATTTTATGCTCATCTTTACACCATGTTCAATCAGTGAACAGAATTTCTATTTCATGCTCATCTTTACACCATGTTCAATCAGTGAACAGAAATAATCCCCCAAACTACAGCATTTTGGTCCTTGGTTACTGGTTGAGAAAGCTGAGGGCATGAGCTGTAGTACTGGTAAAAAATTGGAAATACGAGAAGGAAATATCCTTTCTGCTAAATTAGCATTGCCATAGTTCTGGTTTTAAGAATGGTTGAGGTGACCTGACTAATGATTTTTTACTTGGTCTCCAGCAGAATGCAACCTTTCAGCAAACAATTCAGATTTTGCTAAGCAAAGATGCTGAACTGACCCAGCAATACACTCTGAGCATTGTAGAGCTTCACCTCAGTACCTGTTTGTCATACAGTTCATATTGACAAAGGGAGGGCACAGCCTGAATAACCCCACACTGCAGAGCCACTGCAGCAGCCTCTTCTCTTGAGCTGTGGCTGAATGTGCCAGTGTGCACCTGCCCAGCTCCCACACCTTCTGACCACCCCTGGCAGCCACTGTGGGCTACTACGTTATGTGGCTAGATATGCTTTGAATCCAAGGGTATGACTGCTGCAATTTAACTAAGTATTTTTTATTATTCTGGGCCATTTTTTGCACTGTAAAAGTCTTCAGCTTTGTGCAGGAAATATATCTTTTCAGGACAATTACCAGTATTTCCTGTCATACATGTTCAGATGTTACTGACAGGAATTTCCTTATCTTTATGTCAATTCACGCTAATTTATTCCATTGTGTAGATGAGCATCTTATTTCATAATGCTACAACAAGGGTCAGTTCATTCTGACAACCTGATGCTGTGAGTACATCTTGAGGCTTATATATAAGTACATGAAGCCTTGTGCACTTATTGGTCAGAGAAGGAAACTTCCAAGGGATGCTCTAGCATAAAATAACTGGCAGAGGTGAAGGCAAGCTGCAGAATGGAGGTTATGAAAAAATCATTAAATAAGATCAATAGCTACTTGCCATGCAAAAATCAATGGGTAACGCTCATTGATGTAATTTCTCTAAATTTCCTACAATTTTCATATTTAATATAGCAATTAAAACACATGACCAAAAGTCTTCACTCCTAAAAAAAATATACTTCCATGGTTTCATTATACCTTGTATCACATGCCTTCTTTTCTGTCTATAACTTTCCCCTTCTCATCTTTGAAAAGCTCCCTAAAAAAATTATTCACTCTGGCTCCTAGTAATTCCTGTCTGAAGTACTGAGCAGCAGCTGTTAGATGAGCACTGTCAATTTGCAAGAAATGGCTCTGTAAGAGCAGAGGAAACAACAGGAGACAAATTTATCTTAAAAACACAACATAATTTGGAAAAAAATGTTCATTAACCTATATTTAGGTGAAATCATATTTAAAGTGTTTTTCTTACTAAAGGGTGTTGCTAAAGCGAAGCTGCTAAGAGCTTGGTAGTAGCTGAGCACCTTCATGAATCACAGTTCCTTAACTGGAAATGGCTTGATTATTGCAGGGCACACTTACAAGAACTGTGGCTTTGGAGCACTAATGTAGTTTCTTGGTTTATGTTGGAACAACAGTTTCCCAGGAGACTGTGGGCTGTCATTTGTGTGGAAGAAAAGAGAGAGAGCAGCCCAGAGACCAGCCCAGAGTGATGGCCTCCTGTTAGGAGCGGAGCTAGTTGTTGTGCAGCCATTGTAAAATACTGTTTTCAGCTATTTGTAACTTGGTGCAACTGCAATAGCTTATGCTGAGACTTTTATCAAGTAATATATTTGGAAAAAATCTATCTTGTATGTTTATGTGGACATAAACAGTGAGGTGTAGGAACTTCCAGATTAAGTTACATTGGGGTCAAAACTCTTGGGACTTACACCATCATCAATTCTTCTCACTCACAATTAGCAGTAATCTGGATCTTGCCCCCACCCCTCAAGGGTGAACTCCTTTTTGAAAACTGTACCCCTACATGTGCTATGACTTGCAGGGTGCACATTGGGTGTTTGATTATCTAGCAGTGATTATATAAAGTAGCTGGGGTGTCAGTTTTTCTCATCACAGAGGAAGTGACACAAAAGGGAAGCATTTTTCCTGACAGAAATGGTTACTAAAACCATGTATAATCTTTAATGAAATCAAAAATATTTTTGTGTAATGACAGTAATGGCACAAGAAGATAGTCTAATTCAGGCTTATGTTTTGTTCAAATCATGCATTTTTGATGAATAGTTATGTTCCCACTTTGTTTGTCATAAACTAGGGGACCCTGAGACTAATGTTGCACATTTGCTCTTTAGGTTTTCTGAAAATAACAATTCTTCCTTTCTGGTTTCTCTGTCATCTTTTTTCTTGATGTTGCTTCCTTTTCCAGCTTGAATTCTATCACACCAGCTGGACCTGAGAAGACGGGATTAGGCCCATTTATTGAGGTCTGCTGCCTTGTACTGAACATGAGACAGGAAAATAACTAATTTGATTCAGTTTCATAAAGTCTACTTCATTTGTTGGCTGAAACCAGCCAGCAGTAGGTACTTCATAACTTTCCTCAAACCTGAACTTCCTAATATAATGTGATAGGTATTTACCCTTTTCATCCAGCCCCTCACAGTATTTGGAGGTCAGAAGAACACATTCTCCATGTAAGAAATTATCCCGTGTCATCACAGCTGTGGTGGCAGCAGTCTCCTCTCTGTCAGGCTCTTTGCCTCAGGACAGCTTTGCAACGGTGTTCAACACAAACTTGACTAAGGCTTACCGAGGAAAAAAGAGAAGCAACTACTGTTCAGAGCCTTTATTCAAGGAAGAGAATATATCTGTTGTAAATGCACCCTAAGATGCTTTGAACTAAGAAGTTTGTGATAAAAGGAGTAAATATAGGCAGTAAACTTGTCCTTATTTTTTATTTTGGTTTTCTGTTTCTTCCTTCACAAAAAAAAACAAAACAAAAAACAAAACAAAACAAAAAAAAAAAACAAAAAACAAAAAACAAACAAAAAACAAACAAAATAAAAAACCAGAAAAACAAACCACCAAAAAAACCCCACTAATGCAAGTTAAATACAACCTTAACCATGACTTCTGTATTTTCAGGGATTAAGCATCTGAAGAGTCAGAGTGAGTCAGTGTTTCCAGAAGAAGAAGAGGGAGTCGGCGAGAGGGAAGAGGAGTGGGGCCATTAACCAGGGCAGGGCTGCCCGAGCCCCCGAGTCACGGACCTGCCCCCTGGCCCCGCCGGGTCCTGCCCCGCCCGCTCCCCGTGCCCGGGGGGCTCTGCAGGCACGGCACTCCTGTTCTGTGACCCTTCTTCCCGGACATCAAACTGTTATTTTAAAGTCATTTTCTCTTTTCTTTTCTATGACTTAGAAATGTTATTCGCAAATGTGTTAGCTCCTTGACGTCAGTACTGCCAGAGCTTAACTACTGCGTGTGAGCTGTATCTAAGGCTTGTTGTAAATAAAAGTGATTTAAAAGGTACAAAATAAATAATACATTAATTTAGACAAGATTGTCTATTGTACAGTGGGTTTGTCTGGAAGCTGCTGGAAGTCTCTTTTAAACAGTTGAGCTAGAAAAGTAAAAGAAAAGAAAAAAAGATGAAATAGAGGAAAACACAGAGCCCTTTGTCTATGCCTTGCATGATGATTTCACTCTTAATCTGAGATTCTTCCACCTGCTGAGAACAGGATCTGTCAACTAGTGTTTCTTTATATTTGAGAGCCATTTTTCTCCCTCCATCTGTATGTCAGTATCTGTCCTCTTTGGTTCCATTTTCTGTAGAAACACTGCAGACTGGGTCCATGACCCCAGCTCAGCAAGAGTGTGCAAGAAGGACTGAAGAAGGACTCTACAATTATACAGAAGCCACTACAAGACTTACAGAACGGAGAGCTTTTTGTGTCCCAAACAACAAAAATAAGGAAATGACCCTTCAGAAACTGTTTGAATGGGGCCCAAGTCGGGTCTGGAAAGGCAGCAAGAAGCGCTGGGCTCTGGTCCCAGCTTTGCCATGGCTTTGCTTTTGCACAGCACCAGGCTCTTCACAAAATTGCTCCTTGCCACAGGACTCCTAAGCTGTGAATCAGTCACTGGTGTTTAGCCTCACACCATCTCTCTGTGTTGCTAGCTAATAAAGCACTTTGGATATTAATGGCTTTTTGCTGGTTATTAGTACCCACAGGCTGCAGATGAGGACTGTCTAGGACCTGTGAGCACAGACATGATTTATAACACTCAACACCAGGACAAGGTATTGAATACTGTGGAATCTCAGCATTTCAAAGGCAACACACAAAGCACCCAACAGGAGCTTGGAGAATTCATCACTGAACACATTGTTTCAGGTTGACTGGTGGACCTGAGTATAATTACACTTTATAAATGATAGAAAAAGAAAAACCCACCCAAATTTATATTTGACTTTCAGAATATTATATGTTGTTTATTCTCCAGGTGCAAAATCAGATATTTAAGTAGCTATTAAGAGTCAAGATTTAAAACTCCTTTCTAAAGCATTCTAAAGTATGCTTTCAAAGCATGCTTTCCACTGAAGTCAGAAGAATTTTGCTTGAGAAAGTCCATAGATTTGGGTTGCAACATACTTTCCTTTGGGAAAATACGATGTGTAGTGTACAGGAAAGCTTCTATTATCCTGCTATCAATTTAATGACTGGATTTCTTGCTTTTCTTTCTTTTTTTTCTAAAATCGCTAAAAATTCTGTTGAAGTCTTCAAGGATTTACCCACAGTCTTCTCACAGTACCATTATTTCTCCCCAGTAATGCAAACTGAAAAATCATCATTAGTTCTTGCACTGTTGGTGTTACTTGACCAAAAGTGTCACATCCAGCACTGACTCTGAGGCAGAGCTGCAGGAGAGGTTCTATTGCCTGTGCTTGGGCAAGGGCCTCCCCTGGTGTCCAGGGTCCAGGCAGTCAGTAAGGAAGGGACTTCCAGTTCATCTGCACTTCCTCTGCACTTCCTGTAACATGAAGGGCCATGCTGGTGGTGGTTTTCACTCTTAAAAAAAGTTTCTTTTACTCCAGAAGGTGAAGCATTGGGTGGCTCTCTCCAGAGCTGGCCTGGGTAGGCTGTGGTGGTTGGGGAGGGACGCAAGCAGGGCTCCTGCAGGCTGCAGGTCTGCTTTTGTACAGCTGGCACTGTACAACAAAATGTCCTCCTCACTTCTTTTCTCTTGAGACAAGTTTGTTTTTTTTTTTTTCCATGAGAGACCTTATTCCTGCAGAAAATAAGGTATTGTCCGTCTGCTAACCCTGGAGGGAAATGTAAGGGCATATTTAAAACATGCTGCCCCTCAAACTCCCCTTTCTTCCTCTCCTATTGCATCCATGTTAGTGCCCAAGCCCACAGATGTTCTTTTTTCATTCTTTTTATTATTTTTTCTATAGCAGCTCAGTGCAAGAGTGAGCTCCAGAAAGAGCCTCAGTTGTTCTGTTGATTCCTGACATGTGCAATTACATTTAACCTTTTCATGCACAGCATTATACTTGGCAGCTGAGTGGATGCTAAATGCCGCCTGCTTTGCCGTATTCTCTTCTTTATCCTCCAGTGAGGACAGCAGCACTTTGAGCAAATCTCAAGCAGGATATTTGTGCACCCTCTGCTAAACCTCAGGCTGTTTGGTACGATGCTACTAATCTCCAGTTTCATCAAAGTGGACTGATGGGGTTTATACAAATTCAGTATCTACATTCTGCTATAGATTTTCTGTGTTTTTTGTTAAATAATCTGGGAGGTTTAGGGCAGAAAAATTATTTGGTGTTTCTGCTAGGCCATACACGCTCTTTCAATTTTGTAATGATTCATTTGGCTAGTGTATACTGACCCTTAGTGGCAAACTGAGATTTTAATTGCATTGCCAAGTTCCTAAATTTTGCTTTTCTCTTTGGCCCAACTGTTCAGAAAATGGCAGGAATATTTGCTGTGCATGAGGATAGTCTATCTATGTAAATAGCCCACAATGTCTTCAACAGACACTAACAGGCATGTGAAAATAATGATGACAGGTGTTATTAGCTCTTCTGAAGGGAGGGCTGGGGGAAGCAGGAGTGTCGAAAGGTTATTCCAAAATGCAAAACAAAAACGCTGGCATTGAGAAGCAATACTCTCCACATAATGAGAAACAAATAAGAACTCAGTATCTGGCACTAACGAACACCTCAAGCTAACTGTGCAATGAGTATTAATTAGGTTTCCAAAATAGCATCTTTCCGAAAAGCAGCTGAGGTGTAATATTGCTCCTTATTAATCAAAGCAATGGGACAATGTGAACTCTGCAAAAAATAAATGGTTTGCAGATGGCTGTGTGCATCTTTAATAATGGCAGAAGAACACAAGTTACAGCTTTAAATGCCAGGGACCCTTTCTGCATCTTCTCCTTTTCAGAGAGCGATATTTGCAGTTTTCAAGGCAGTGAGGAAAGTGTGTTGGTTTCTTATTACATTTTCCCTGCAGCATAAATTCTGTTGATGTGCTTCCCTAATCATTCTAATTATACTGCCATATGTTGCTCTCATCTTTCTTTTTCTCTCCTAATGGGACATAGATTCTCTCTTTTGAATATGTCATTTGTTTATTACATTTATCAAGGGTTTTAACATTATATGGGACTTTTAATTGCTTTTTTAAACACTCAGCAGATTGAATATTAAAAACAGACATGAAGGTCAACTATAAATAATATTTAAATTGCTCATGACATTTTTATTCTCTAATTTACTGGAAATATCAACTCTGTAGTCATGCTCCCATATCTACTATTTACTTGAAACCACACACATGTCCTCCAGGGCTACTCTGACTGCAGTCACAGCTCTGCCCTACCCCAAACCACCTTGTGCCTAGCAGAATAGGAGTCTTCCCCAGGTGGGAATGCTAAAATAAAGATGCATCATGAATTATATCAAAATGTTTGACCCAAATATGCTGACATTAATTCCAGTTGTGAACTACTGCTCAACCCCAGATAACAAAGGTGAATGTTCATTTCTGATAAGTAAGAAAAATATGGTTCTCTCTCAAAGCTGAGCAGTCTCAAAGATAAGGAAGCACAATTTCTGTAAAAGAATTCAAGATGGCCTAAAGTTAAACATGTGCTTTGTGCAGAGACATTCGACCCTCAGAGTACCCTGCACTGCAGAAAACAAAATCTGTAAGCCAGCTGAACAAGGAGAAAGCAAGAGACAACAAATTACTATCCAATTAACAAAATAATTTCTGGTATAATGACACCATCTCTCTTGGCTTTCATGGAAATGCATCAGAGGTGAATTTGACCCTTTGGCTCATTGAATTTTGATTGAGATAATCATATCAGGCTTTATAAAAATAATTAGCCAATATGTTCACGTAACTCCATGTTTATTCATGGTATTATGATACAAGTCCCACAGTCTTTCTTGCAGGTTCAGAAGTGTTGCTTGTAGGTGCACCAGCATTAGGTCCTATGGGGTGATGAGACAGCTTTAAAACTACAGTCTAAATAAAAGCAAAGAAACTTCTATTCTGCTTAATTGTTCCATCTTAAAGCCAAGATTGTACCTACCATTTTGATTTTTGCCCTCTTATTCAGCTACAACTTTGTTACTTCTGGTTTGTAATAATGACCTTTACAGGATGTTGCAAACACGTAAAACTCAACAGCTTTAAAGTTCATATACTATGTAATCTGTCAAAATAGCTGATTTTGTTAAGATAGTATCTATCCAAATTCAGCTAATGTAAAGTCCCCCACAATTCTCCACTCAAAGGCCATAAGCAAAGGGCTTGCCTAGGCACAAAGAAAGTGTATTTTGCAGCAAAGTTCAGCCCAAAAAAAGTATTATAACAGATTTTTTCCATTTATAACTCCATGGTTATGACTTCCTTCTTTCTTCCCAGGGGAAAACTTAGATATTTACAGTTTGATAAAACTTCTGAATGTTTGCCCTGGGACATGGAAAAGGAGTCTCTGGAGACCCATTAAATACTTAAATGACCAGGAAAGTAAAATTATTCCAGGGAAGTAGCCTAAATGTTTGCATAGTGTTCGACAGAGGACAATTTCTTTAACTCATAGTATTAAAATAATTTCCACTCATTTTTCCATACTGTTTTTCAAGGATGCAATTTCTAAAAAAAATGCTTTAACAGGGATGTACTCCCCTTTCAGACAAACTTTTGTCTGCTAAACTACTGTACACAGAAATCCCTAATCTGCTGCTGGAGAACATTAGTCATACTTACATTTTCCTCTTTCTTGTAAAATAACTGTATAGTCTGTTAAAAATACACATTTTAGACACTTACCACTAGTGATCTTGATTTGTTAATTTGAAATTATTTTCATCACAGTAGTGGCTTGTTTGACTTCTGGCATCTCTACAAGAAGAAGGTCCTTTGTGCATGTAGCTCAGATAGCACCTGGAAAAGAGAAACTGCAAAGAATGTGGTATAAAGTAGTTGTCTTATTTCCATCATGTACCTAGTTAGGATTTGATACATTTGGGGCCTGTAGGATTCTTTCAGCTCATTTTTCAATCCAAGTAGAAAGGGGCCCTGTTTAACTCCATTTACACTGAACTTGGATTATAAAATTTACACCATGCCATGGAGGTATCTCTCGAAGTCATACCCTTCCTGAAGAATTGTTGCTAACAAGTACAGTCCCAGTGGCTCCTTCAACTTCAACACTAAGAATTTTTTGTGTAAAAAATATTTCATTTGTTATATTTTTCTTCATGCAAGGGTTATTTTAGCCATAAAGGCTAAGAAGGCAAGACTTGCTTAAAGAAATTGTTTTCAAATGTGCTATGAGGGTGTGAGTGAATTCGTGCAGCGAACTGGGACAGTAACGGAAAGAGTGTGGGGTCCCAAGTGGGGGAAAGGGCTGGAAACGACCATATATGCACTGTCACTTCTCAAAGACAATCATACACAAATCAGCAAAAATGCTCCAGGAAATCAAATTTGTAACTAACACTCAGGAGCTTCACAATCCTTGCCCTCAAATCAGATTTATTTGGGAATATCATCATAGGAAATATGGACAAATACAGCAGAATAAAAACACACAGTTGTAGATTGCCTTCTTGAAAATTAAATAAAAAAAAAAAAACTGGCTAGATCATAACCCATAACAATTTACATAATATATCTGTCATATATCTCAAGATAAAAGTACAAAATAAAACTCTTGAGGGCTCATTTATAGCTACAGCTCCTCAGTGTGCTCGATGCAGGGTACATGCCCAGAATGCTGTGGGAGAGATGCAGATACAAACACCATTTGTTGGGGCCCCATGCAGTGTTTTGGTAGCGCAGCCTTACAGGTTTCAGAGACAAAACTACTGTTCAGGGAGAAGCCTTTCTGCCATATGAACCCAAAATTCACCCAGCCCAAAGCCTTAACCAACACGTGTCAGCTCTATTGGTCTTCTCCACCAAAGAAAATTCCTCCTCATCCAAACAACACACCAAGCTTTGGGTCATGTCCAGGCAAAATCTTGCTAAGAATAAAGGAAGGAAGGAAGGAAGGAAGAGAATCAGCTCGCATTAACAAAAAAATAAGGACTCTTCCTGTATTTCAGTAACATCTACCACAGTGATAAAATCTGAATACAAATGAGCAAATAGGATTATTTATAGAAAAAAAATCACTCTTCTATCCTAATGAATGAGATCTGCAGGCAACGAGTACCTCCTGTGAGACCAGGAGCTCCTCCTAGCTTCTGCAGTGGGAGATCTTGGTGCTCACTATGACAACAGGACACTGAGAGACCCACAGGGTGCTTCAAGTTCTCTGCAGAATCTGATATATTTTCTGCTTGTATTTCCAGGTGAAATTTTTTTGCAGAGTAATATATCTCAATGGGATAGAGACACAGAAAAAAACCATTAAGTTCAACGATGGTAAAAGTCTGAAATTGAAAATACAATATAAAGATTAAATTCTGATTGTTTCAGACTTTCAGTCTCAGTGAATCATAAATTACCATGTTGAAAAACAGTCAGTAGCAAATATCTAACTGGTCTAGTTTTTAAAGATAGTAGTTGTTTTTTGTTCTTCTCAAATTTGGTGGGAACTATAGGTGATCTACTCATCTAAAATAAGTTTCCAACTTCTCAGATCTTAATCAAAAAGATTTCCCGCTGCCACAGCATACAGAAATTTACAATTTAAAAAAGTCTGATATGACTATTAAATTTCTTCTTTTGTCATAAGGACAATAAGAAGCCATAAGATGGTTTACATTTTATTACAAAGGAAAAAAAAAAAGAGTCCAACATTCCCAAAAATGATGCAAAGGTGCACGGAGTGGTCCAGGCTACTAATAATTTGCTCAAACACCAGCAGAGAATATATAAATTCTTAACTCTTAGCAAAAAATATTGATTGCATTATAACATCTATGATACAATTTCATCTGTTAACATTTCATTCGTTAACGGCACTGTACAGAGATTTGTCCATGCTAAATACAAGCCTTGGATCAGATACACAAAACAATTTAAATGTATTTTTTACATCCTATATGCACAAACATTTCTTAAGTTAAAACTATGCATACTACTTATGCATAGCACATGTATGGCTTACATATTCAATGACAGGAATTCCACCTTTTGACATGCCCTTGTCCCAGGACTCAGAGCTTGCACTGTTCCCAGCTCAATTTTGACTGCTTTGCTATCAGAAAAGAGACAGTCAGCAGGGGTGGACATGTAAGGGTCCCTCAGCAAAGGTGATTGTTTCACAATTCCTTCTTCAAGTGGACAGCGTGCCCTTGTTGAGGTGGAGCCTGATGCCTGCTGAGCTCTGGTTGGATCCCTGAAGCAGCAGATGAACAGCACACAGGTCTCAATCATCCCTGGCACAGAGGAGAGTGCCACTGCCCCCATGATTCCCCTTCAGAGCAGACCATGGCTGATTAGAAAGACTTTTTGTTCAGTGAGGTAATAACCACAGGGTCCAAAAAGGAGAACAGGGAGTGCAGCCACCCGAGCCACCTGAGCACCTGCAACCTGAACGGGAGCCTAGAATTTTCCTGGCAGGTTCCAGCAGAGGGAAATGAGGTGGGCTGCAGCTGTGTAAGACACCCAGATGAATCAGGAGGGGTCATGTGCAGCTCGAGGGAAGAAGAGATGAAAATGGAGTTTCTTAATGGGCACAGTTTGGGCTGGAGGGCTCATTCTGAGGCTTCTTGCAGAGGTAACTGCCTGTGTGCTGCTGTTTTTGCTGCCCCTCAAAAAGAAAGAAAATCTAGCAAAGATGTTGCAGGATGCATATTGTCACCTTTGCATTTGAGATAAACCATGACATAAGGCCTCGGTGTCACCTTCCAATTCTGCCTGAGAGGCAACACAACATTTTGCTGAAATGAAGCAACTTTCATGTATTTCTGTTGCTGTTTCTTCTACCCTACAAAACAATAAGTACCAGCTTCATGGTAGGGTTGACACCAGTGCTGATGTATTTCAAAATACTACAGGATTCACAATGTTTTAATCTTTAACACCAGATGATATTCAATTAATTTTAAAGAGATCTTTCAAATTTGTTCAACACCAGTTCTGTCCATATGGCAGCCACTGCAGTGGGGAAAGAATCTTCATTCGCACACACCACTCAGTGTAACTTTGCAACTTCCCTGTTCAGTCTACAAACATTTATTTCCAGATATTTTAAGGAAGCTAACAAGTAGGACTTTTATGGTGCATGCAGCATGATTGCATGAACAAGTATCTAGAAACACATTTCATTTTGATTTTCCATTTTCATTGGACACCAGCAGCAGTGACACATAACAGCAGTCCCAGGCAGATGACAAACATCTTGTTTTCACACGTCTCGTGATTAACTGGAAATGTCTGGTACCAGTGATGCAACAAAGCAAGGTCCAACTTTGGCTGAAAAAATTATTTTGGCTAGTTTAAGAAAGCAGAATAGAAGAGGAAATAGCAACACATAAACAACTGAAATCTTGCGAGTTTTTAAGTGCCTTGAGTTACCAGCTCAGGGTTTTACATTTTACATTTTTGAGCATTTTGTTCAATCACTCTCCACAGAAATAGGATGATCCAAGAACAAGTTGACAGATAACAGCCTCTGAGATCATGAGGTAGGAACAGCTAGAGTTCTTTTCTCCTGCAATAGAGGTCAAATGAAAATTCATGAATAAGAGATTTTTGATACTACTACTTCCAATATTCCATATACTTGAATTGAGGATGATTTATCATATGATCATTTAGTCTGACACTAAGGATTCAGAGATTTTAAAATATTGGGTTTTCCTTCTTTATATTGAGTTTTTTTAAGGTGACATTGAAAGTGGGGTATTCTGTTTCCCCATTTCAATATTTTCTAATATAAGCACAACTGGGATGGAACAAATAGGTTAAGAATAGCACTAAGTGAGCCTTTATGGTATAAAACATTTCCCATTAAAAGAAAGAAATTACCAAATTACCTGTCCTGCCTGAAATGTCAGAAGCTTTCAAGACATAGCAAATCTAGTTCTGTACCAGTGCTTCTGTCTGCTCCGTGGCTTTTACAATATCTTCTGACTTCTTACAGTGTTTAGGCTCACCTGGAAGATAAACAAATGTGACTGGGAACCTAAATGAGGAAGTTAACCAAGTCAAGTGAATCTGCACAGCCATAAACAGACAAACAGAATCTAGTTCCTCAAGATATTTTAAGGTTAAAAAGAGGTTTCAGTCATTGCTTTAATTACTTTCTCACCAGTATAAGCATCAGCTTGAATTAATTATAATTATAAACCATAATTAATCATTATGGCTTATCCACAAGGCAAAAGATAGAATGAAAGCAATAGATCACAGCATGAAACAAAAATATGAAGACTTTTACATGAGTGCTAATAAAGTGGGTTTGGTTCATTTTTTTTCTTCCAGCTTACTAAAAGTCAAAATTCACCCTCTGCAAAGGGCTGCTTAAATCCTCTTTACCGTAGGCTTTCAAAGCAGAGTCTAAGCTTCCCCCAGATAATGAAAGATGCCAGTGTCAGGTTCTAAGGATTCAATTAACTCAGTCAGACAGGAGCAATGACATGACACAGTAGTACAAGCAGCTTTCAAACTAAGTGATACAACGTGAATCCCAAATAGACAATCATAGAATTAAACTGTTGCTGAAACTATTCCTTGAGTTGCTTTAAATGAGTACAGCTGAGGAATTCATACACAGAGATGGTAGGCAGGTACAAGGTAGCAAACTCACAGTGTTATTTACTAACTACATATAGTAATTTCTCAGTTTTATCCACTTGACCTAGGGATCCCACCAGTAAGAACACTGAATGGAAAATGTCAAAAAGGAAAAGGATAGAAGTCTCAAAAGTGGAAAAGATTATGTGGGAGAAGCTAAAAAGTTATAAAAATAGAGAGAGGAATATTTTTGAAAGCCAGAAAACAAAGGTAGAAGTAGCTGAAAGGGAAAACAGATGATGAGTGTTCTGAAAGGAAAATTGAAAGATGATGGTGAGTTGATGAAGAGGCTGACAGTTTAGAAAAGAGAATAGGAAGAGAGGAAAGAAAACTCAAGAGAACAAGCATGAAAAAAAGAAGAAAATTAATACCTATGAATCTGCCATGGCTTCACTGTAAACTAATAAGAATTGCTGCTGATTTCACCCTTGTTTAACTACCTCCAAGGGTGGCAGAATGTGTGCTGCCCACTCTGTAATGCAGCCACAAGCAGATGGGCCATATTCCCACAAGCAGCATCCTACATCACCCCTTATTTTACATAAATTTTGTGTAGGTGGTATGCAGACAACCAATACTTCAAAGGTTTTTAAAGTCTCAAAATTGGGTTAAAATTAATTAGAACAAGAATGTATACAGATTTTTCAGTCTGTGGCTCTTTATGGAGGGATTTAGCAAAACTTTATGAGCATTATTATCCATAAAAACAAAAAAGGGAAGGTGGGAAGAAGTATAAAAGTAAAAAGTATCTAAATACTTTAATTTTACAGTAGACACTTGAGTTCATGGAAGCCTTAAAACTCAGCACAGAATATGCAGAGTTGAAAGGGACCCACAGAGATCACATCCAGCTCCTGGCCTTGCTCAGCACCATTGCCAAGAAACACCCTGTGCCTGAAAGCCTTATCCAAATGCTTCTGGAACTCTGTCAGCCTTAGTGCTGCGACCACTTCCCTGGGCAGCCTGTTCTGGTGCCCAAACACCCTCTGGGTGAAGAACTTTTTTTCTAATATCCTACCTAAACCTCCCCAACACAATTTCAGGCCACTCCCTTGAGTCCTGTCACTGGTCACCACAGAGAAGAGATCAGTGCCTGCCCCTCCTCTTCCCCTCACAATAAAGGTGCAACTGCATTGAGGTCTCCCCTCAGTCTTCTATTCTTCAGGCTCAACAAACCAAATCACCTCAGCTGCTCCTCATACAGCTTCTGCTCAAGACCCTTCCCATCCTGTGGCCTCCTCTGGATGATCTCTAATAGCTTAATACCTTTCTTATATTGTGGTATAAATTTCAAAAAACTAAACATTAACTTCTAAGACATATATAGCTTTTTATTTGTGCATCAAGTTTTTTACATGATAAAAAATGTGGTTGCTAATGGCTATCTTTTAATCACTATCTTTTTTTATAGACACATTATTTGTTTTTTTAATCTAACCTTCCCTCCATCCTTATCCCAAGCAGGAACACGGCTGTCTTCCCTTAGTGCCAGGATGCTGGTAGAGCCAAGGAGCACTATGGAAGCAGGCAGCACAGCAATGTGCTCTGCTCGGACACGGAGGGTTCCACCCTCGCTGAGCTCCATGGGGCCACCACAGCACTGAGCAGTCACCTTTACATGGCACAGATGATCCCCTGACGCCGCCTGCAGCATCATCAATCAAACTGGCACGTTGTGGGTGTGGATCTGCCTGCTGCTGTTTAACCTGGTTATTCTCCAGAGGCTCTCACTGGCTGCTGGTGATGCTGAACGTGCTGCACACGCAGTGGGACTGGGCAGCCCTCTCCTCTCATATAGAGCAAAGTTACTGGAAATCTGTTGTATCACAGATTTATTATCTCCCCTTGCATTTTGTTATTAAGTATAATGTGGCTATCACTACAAGTGAGAAGTTAAGTTTGCCAATTAGCATTTAAAAATCATTGAAATGCGGAGTCTTTTAATTAAACATAAGCAGTTTTTAAAATTAATGTTCTAATTAATTAATCACTCAGGAGAAAAGGAAAATCACCACTTAAAAAAATCACCTTATAATAGTTTCATTTAATCTTGTACCATTCAATTAAATGAAAGTGAGATGATGGAAAGGAAAAAAGGTATTGTGGAGAAAAACAAGATTCAGTCTCAACTGCAGTTGTTGGAACAGTGGCCGTCCAGTCTTTGCACCAACCCAGACCCAGGGCAGAGATACTCCTGTCACAAAAATGTGATGGTCTGCAAGAACACCTAGAAAAAGATGTGATACAAGGAGCAGAAAACAGCCCCTTTTAATTTTTTTTTTAATGGGGAACACCCTTATCATAGCACATCCAAACATTCATTGACAGTTCCCAAGAATGCACATGCATCATCTTCCTGTTTTATATATATATATATGTGTATATATATATATATATATATATTCAGTTATCAACTGTTATAACTGAATCACAGAAAACTTAACTGGATTTTCTGCTTTTTATTAAAGACAGAACAATGAAAGCTAACATGAAATTTCAACCTGAATAACCATGTTGCTCTTCTTTTTCCTTTCCATCTCACCCTCTCAGCCCCAGCAGCCTCAGGTGCTCACTTCTCCACCTTGGGATCCAGCAAGCACTCTGAACATCCCCTTAGCCTTCTAGCCCCCATCCTCAGTACAGAAACTATGGAAGCAGAGAAATCTTCTTCTTGGAAGAAGCATGAAGAGTGCTAATAATGTCCTGTTAGATGTATGGTGTCTCTTAGAATACTCACATAAGTCTAACTTGTGAAACAGGGAAAAAATGTAAGGTCATGTGTTTGCTACCATCTCCATGCTTGAAGCAGCATTCCATTGAAAATGTCTGACCTTGGTTATAAGAGTCCTGTCTGGATCCACTGGACATCACCAGAGGTGCAAAAACACTATTCAAAACCTAATGACTCCTTATCCATTTCATAAATTCTGCAGTTTGAAGTTTCAAAGCACAATGCATTCTCTAAAAAATTTCCTGCCTTAGAAAACAAATGAGATTAGCATTTTCTAAGATAAGAAATCTCTGTTTTCATTGGAAAGGTGGAATGTAAATATTGACAAGGCAACAGAGTGAACTAACTGCATGCTGAGTTGTATCTGATCTCTCAAACATCGTTTTTATTGGTCAGCCATCTAAAGACCCATAAGTACAGCTACACCACAACTGCCTTCTGCCAAGTCTGTAAAGATACAAGATGCAGCTTTTCCTACTGCATTCCTCATCCAGGAGATGGGGAACTTCTCTAAGGCACTTACATTTTAAATTGAGCTTTAATACAAACCTGGTGTAAAAAATACATGTAAAAAGATAAAGTGTCAGTTATTAGACAACTTCAAATGCTGTGAAAATAATTTTAGTGTAAATATTTTGATTTAGGGCCCTAAATTAACCATCTGTTATTTTTGATGGAAAAAACCTGTCAACAATAAAAGCATGGAGCCATGGAATGTGGAAATCTAAAGTAAGTGGGAGTTCTCCATAAAAAGGTTTTTTGAGAAATATGCCAAGTCATATACTCATTATAAGCACTTCAATGTTGTTGCTCAGACAATGCCATTCTTCTGGCACAAAATTGCAAGGCTTACTGTCATTAAAGCATTAATGAGTTTCACATTTTAAGTAAAAGTGAGGAAAAGAATTGTCATTATATCTTTGATTACTCTTATTACCCTAACACTTCAAAGCTTATTGTAACTATAAGCAAACTCAGAAAATAAAACGAAGATGCACAGTGTCTTCCTTTGATAACGTCTATTCCTTAATTCTTGGGCATGATACTGTGTTGCAATTCCCAGATAGTGTGGTCATCTTGTGATAAAATACTTAAACTCTAAAAACACATTCTGACACTGTAGCGATTTTCTGGCCACTCCACTTGTCTAGCAGCCACAATCTTCCTGATCTTCCTGATTAAAAGAATGACAGTCCCACGACTACTACAGTTGGCAAATTCCATCTACTTAAGCTTAACTCAGATTCACACTATGTTTGGTACAAAGGACATGGTTTACAAAACAAAATCATATCAGGTGCCCAATCTAAGGGGAATAAATATTAATAGCATAATTACTTCTTAAAAAAGAAAATCCTAGATAGTTCTGTTTTGAAAGTTTATATTATTCTCCAGTTACAAATGGCTATTTTATTTTAAATATATATCTTTAGATTATTCTAAAACCATTCTTCAAGTTCATCTAAAATATATTGTCTAAAGAATTTTCTAATAGATCCCAAATAGCTGATATCAAGAAGTTGATATTTGTTGATATGCTTCTATTTGATGTTTTAGGATACTACCACTTCTACACAGGCCTGAAGAAACTGGCCTGTGCTGGTGGTTTGAACAACACCTTATTTCAATATTGTACATTGCTGTTGATGTTTGACAGGGAGATACCAGACACTGCTGCAGCTTCACCCTGGACAGCTTCATTAGACTGGCTGGTGCTCTGTGATGAAGCATTACCATTCAGTGGGTCTGCATTCTGTGTCTCTTGCTGGGCATCGCTGAGCTCTTTCTGGTTCGGATCAGAGTTAGTGCATTTTTCTGAGCTGGATTCATCACTCAGAGGAGTGTCGAAAGAGACTACTTGTAGGACGATGGATCTGGGAGGACAGGTTGTACCATCACTCCCCTGACTACTCTCATTTTGTGTCCTTGTTGCCTCTTCCTGTAATTGTGCATCTGTGGAATTTCTGCTTTGGTCTTTTTCCTGTTCACCAACATTTTTCACAAGTTCTTCTACAAAGAGGGAACAAAATAGGTGAATTAGATAAGAAGGATATGCCACATTTTTTTGATTTTAGAGTAGTGACAGAGCTGCACACAGAAACACTGAGAACATCAGTTTCTGCACGAGGCCATGCCCACTGTGTTTAATATGGGTCAAATTCTGCTCCTGATTGCACGGTTGCAGCTGAACCGTAGTGGTCCTCTTTCTGGTTTGACGTCTAATATGTACCTCTTCTTTGGCCATAATACAGAGCAAGGAGCATCATCAGACAACAGTAACCTGAAGGATGGGAGCACGAGGACCTCTTGCTGCAGGCATGTCCCTCTGCAGTGGTGTTTACCAACACAGAGCAGAGCTCATCATTTCTGCAGGAGACAGAGGGCATGGAGGGGAATGCCTTGCTGGGGATAGGGCAGGCACCAGAATCAGGGGAAGCCCTGAAGGAAATTGGCCTATCAACCTGGAAAAGTCCAAACCATCAAGTTTGGAACAAGCTGGAACAAGCCACAGGGGGTTATGCATGTGCTGTCCAGTACTGCTGCCTTTTTGGCTAATGGCACACCTAGAACAGGAAGGCACGGATATGGGGGAAACTGTGCTTCAGGGCCCAGCAGCAACAGGAAAAAATAATGCTTGTGGAAGGATCTACTCCTCGCTTTTTTGCAAAGACTTGGAGAACACTACAAATGAAATGGCCCAGAGTAAAAGGAGAAAGAACAGAACAGCACAGAGAGGTGGCTCCAGAAATAGCTAGATGAAAAAGAAACAGAGAATGGATAACTTGTGATGGTAGATGAAGAGTCCAACAAAAAATAAATGTACCATCTTTATGGAGGGCCTATTTTCTTACTATTACAATCTGTATTTCATAAATTTAGATTTTAGAATCTGTAAACTAGTCTAGACGATACTGTCAATATAAAAAGTTAAAGCATTGCAGTTTGAACAATATGGGCATGAAATAGCTGCATGCTATTGCATAAAATTTCTAATTTGGATGTCAGAAATTATTAACCAAGCACTGAGATCCTTATTGAGTTCAGCTGGCAGCTCCCAGAAACTCTGACTGTGAGTGACCAGTGCAAATCCAAGCCACAAGGGATAGCACATGACAACTAAAAGATAACCCAGACTGTAAGCACATCTTTATTGCTGTCAGCATTTGGCACCACCTCACTTTTCCAAATCCAGAGAAAAGTTCTGCCTGAAGTACAATTTGGTTTATGAAATGGGATGGAAGGGAACACCTTCAAACCTGAATTGATGTGCATAAGCATGGAATGGTTAACTTCCTTCTTTTGTCATTTATGCTTTCTAGTATTTTTTTTTTTTTTTAATCAGGAACTCTAACATTTGAGCAATTTCTAAAGATTTAAGCCATTTCCCCCAAACTTTAGAATCCTGCTTAGTTTGGTTCCAAATCTTCTGTACAGGTAGTCTTTTTCTACAGACTTCAATGCAGCTCTTACCAAGAAGAAGTTGGGCTAAAGCCATTGATAAATATGTATATGGAACTTGATGCATGTTCAATCTAGAGACATTATTTAAAGCATCTGTCACTCATGATATAACCTACCTACATAAGGCTTTTTTTCCTAAGAAAGAGATTTACATGCCATATTCGCCTCCAAATGGCAGAACTGCAGCATTTTTCCTTAGCTTCATAAAAAAAGGAAATTAAAAAAAAAAGATATTTCACATGCCATTCAGATGCATCAATAACTTAAAAAAAAAAAAACAACAACAACCAAACCTGAATTATGAGCACACATAAAACTGTAATATTAATGTAGTTTATGCTGGTGAGATTTTTAACCAAAAAGCTAGTAAGAAGAGAACATTTTTCTCACTGAATGTTGTTTTGGGACTATTCTAGCCAAAATTCAGGTGTGTCTTGGTGTAACTGGATGGCTTACCATTTTATTCTAATACTAGAAAGCTCAGAATATTCATACATGCAAAATCCACTATTATTTTTTGTTCATAAAGCTGAATATCCAAATGTAATATTGTTTTCATTCACTCCCTAGCAAACTTAAACTGGCAAATGAAGATTAAGAGTTTAATCATAACAACTCTGATGACCTGTTCTTGACTTATGCCATGATGGTCTCCAGTTGCCATGACTGCCCTTGAGATGATATCAAATTTGTCTGTTTAAGGATACCTAAACCAGAGCCAAACTCTAGCTCAGGACTGACTGAGATTTGAAATGAAGTATCTCTGCACCAAGATACACTTGATAATATACCAGATAAAAGTTATGCCTTTTGCATTTAAACTGGTGTGAGACTACAGGACCACCACCCGGAGTGGCTGGTACAAAATCCTCTATGATAATGTTACAAGTGTCATTAAGACTGCCCTCTGTTTTCTCTCACATTATGGATGTCTGACTATGTTCTGACTTGCTTTGCTCCACTCAGCTTTAATCCACTGCCAGAAAGGTGAAAAATATTGGGTTCTTATGGTATGTCAGCCACTTGTGGAATATGCTAAATATACTGGAAAAACAGAGATTTCTGCTTCCTATAACAGCTAATAATTGTACTCTCTATTATACAGGACTTCTATATTGCATATAATACTTGGAATTCTCCATCATTTCTGCTGTCCTATATCACTGTGATGAACCAGTGTAAATCTAGCAGTCTAAATGAGGCTGAGACTGGGACAGTGCCCAAATAACTAGAATTCAAGCAGGCTACTGCTTAACTAACCCTACTAGTGTAAGAGAAATAGAGCTGGCACCATGCCTGATCCCCACTGCTGTGCAGAAAGAATTGTAGTAAATACTGTGGCAGCCTCTGCCTCCAGCCGGCCAAAAAAAGCCAGGACCCTGTGAGGGCAGTGGGCCAGGCTGCTGCCCCTCACCCTGCACTGGGCTTCTGGGAAGAGCAAGCTCACCCTTCCTCTGGGCACATTACCATGGCCAGCCAGAGATGGAAATGGAGTATGTTAAATGAACCAGGTAATCTGGCATTTGCAACAGTCTCGATATTCTGTAAGAATAAATAGATTAATACAATATAAAAGATTAAACAACTGTCCATCTTGGCCCTAAGAAAATTTTGAGGGGTTTGGGGTGTGTCAGTTAGGCACTGAAGAGCTCAGGAATTGTCAGCCATTCAGATAAAGGCAGGCAGGAGTACGCTCTGCAGTGCAGTCAGCTCAGGCTATTTGTTGTTGCTACTGGTTTTGCTCTCTCTACTTTAATTTGGCAAAAGTGCCAGGAGCCAGGCCTGTTTATGTATTTTTCAGCTGTTGTGTTTGTTTTCTTTACAAGAATACAACTGTTATTCAGCAAAATTTATGTGAATTCCTCTATAAAATAAGAGGCTTCTCCTAATTGGTCCGTTAGGGGTGACTTGAGTTTGTCCCTCTCTTCTGCATTTCTGTGCTGTTTCTGAAATCCTGCCTTAAAGCACAGTCCTTTATGAGAAAGAACAATGGCATTTGACACACAAACATGACAGAAATGGTGTCTTTCTTCCCTTGTGTTATGCTGGACTATTGGCAAAATAACTGTAATGCAATATTTTGTTTGGAGAACTGGTAAGACTCCTAAGGCAATAGCCAAATCTCAGAATAGCTGAAAAATTCTGGTACTCAGTAATTTTGTATTTGCAGAAAATGTGTTAATAACTGAAGGCAACTTTTTTCCTCTCTTCTTTTAATCAGGTTATACTCTTTTTTTCATTAAGTCACTAGGGGTTTTTGTTTTGTTTTGTTTTTCACTCAACAGGAGTCAGAAAATTTAACTGATTTCTTTAAGCTCTTTTTTATTATTGTTTTATGGAGTGCATGGAAGCACTGAATCCCTATCAGTCCAAAGAAAGACTACAATGTCCATGAAACACTAAAACTGCCACAAGACTCAATCTCTAGCCCCTAGCTGGGGTGTCCCCAAAGTACCATAGAGGCCCTGGAGGTTCTGTATAATCAACTACAAAATTGCTTTCCACCAGCCCTGTTTGTTACTGCCTATGTGTGCAGCCACACTTTCAGGACATGGTCCCAAGTGGTGAGAAAGATTTACTACATTTTGGAACTTTCTCTTCTGTATATGTCCATCAACTTTCTTTTCCTCACCTTTCTGTAGTACACAAAAGAGCATTCAAGTGCTATGACCTGCACAGTACATGGCTTATAAATTACCTTCCTGTTTACAGCAACTGCATCACTTGAGCATGTCTTGATTTAACAGGAATGGAGCACAACACACAAAGGCCATGTGCAAGCAGGACATCTGAAACCAGCTAATGGCAGTGACTGTAAACTCCAGTAAAACATATATCTGCTCAATCGCACTGCTATTTTCATTGGCTGCGTTGAATATAAGCTACAATTCTTAAAGAAAGACATGATGACATGAAAGTTTTAACAATTAGAAAATTACTGAATTAAAGAGGAAAGCTGTTAATCTTCTCTAAGAATCGAGGACTCTGTAATGAAGAAAACTGCTGGATGTTCTGGGCTCTCTGAGTATACTTTGACAAACTTCGATTTCTAGGTTTGTCTGCCTTTTTAATACAAAACAAAATTCCAGAAAGCAGAGACAAAAGACCAAAACCAGGACAACACGGGAAGGAAATGTACCAAAACCAGGACAACATGGGAAGGAAATGTACCTTTCTAGAAGACATGTTCTCACATTAGCCATTTTAAAGAGAAAATTAAAAGACCAGGACAGAACATCAAAATTTTGCAGAGAAGGAGAGGACTGATCCTGGTGCTTCTGAAGCTACCAAGTTTAAAAACACGTCCAAAAGTTCCCAAACAACAATGATTATCCCCAACCAACCTGCCATTTTCAAACCCAAGAAAATATTGCAGTAACCCACAGAGTTATTTAGAAACTGATTTCTTCCACTTTCAACTCCTCTTGCAAATTTCATCACAGTTATAGGAGTACATAAAACCACCGCAAACTATGCAAATCATCCAGTGGCACTTAATGTTATAGCATTATTAACTAATAAATCAAAACTTTTCACTAAAGGATTTGGTTAAAATAATTTGTGAGTTTATGGTTTCCTAGGGTTGCTACCTCCATCTTTCACTCCTCTTTTGCTGTTAAGCTGTAAGCACAGGGGCTTGAATGCTGGAACTTTTGGGACAGGGATTGGAAGGGACATGCTGCTGTGAGCCTGCTAGAGGGAAAAGGTGCATTAAGGGATGTACACTATAATGTGCAGAGCTGCACTAGCTCTCTGATGTGTACTCAGAGATATAAAACAGGTTCCATTATTAGGTCAGTTACCATTCCTCAGTCTGTGATTTACCAGGTATTGCCAATACCAAACATTTCTTTCTACTCTTAGCTCAACCCACTCCTTGCACTTACTCAGACCATGCTGAAAAATTCTCCTTTTCCCACTTAACACATTTCTGAATTAGCTCAAAAACTGCTTATGACCTAAGCATTTTAGCACCGCAATTAAAATCACTGTCACTGATACTAGATGGGACTCCTTTAGCCTCCTGAATTGATTATTTTCCAACAGATTAAAACCGTCCATTAGGGTAGATTTCATGTGCCAAGCTGTCAGTCGGTTTCTGTGGCTGTCACACACATCCTCCCACGGCCCGCCCTTCCTAGCGGCTGCTAAGTCACATTAACATGCTATCAGATCATCACTCTCAGATTTTCACATTTCAGCAGCTGCTACTCTCTTCTTGTTAGTGAGTCTGCAGAGAAAATCTTTCAGACAAAATGGAACTGAACCCCGTGGTTATTGTGACTGGAAGTATGCAGAACTGAAAGTGCCCGAGGGGAGCCTGCAGGTACCATGCACAGGTTTTTCAGAAGAGACATTTGTTATTCAAAATTGCTGCCTGTGGGGGGAGAAAAACCCGCTTATCTCTACTCCAAAGATGCAATAGTTGTTATTTTGCACATTTTTACCACCAAAATTAAGCAGAGGCCAGTGTGAGACACTCGTTCAGCCTCAACAAATTTTTCTTCCCTCCTTGATGAGGTCATCCCAGGCTTACACTTTTGAGCCAAGCAGCCCAGTGCACTGCCAAATGTGTTGAGGACAACATTTGTCACCTATCTCTTTCCATTCAGATACTGCAAACTTGGGTCGGGTCCTGTAACACTTAATTCTTTAGAAGAGTTACATAAGTATAAGATAAAAACAGTAAGTTTGTAATAGAACTGCTGTTGTATTATCTGGAAGATGGGCCCATTTGATTGGCAGCTGGACCTTTGATGTGTTGTTCTGCATACCCTTGTGTTGTTATATGACCACAGGTGAGTGTCCTGAGCTGCCTGTGCCTCTTTCTGTTCACTATAAACAGAAAATTCTTCCTCAGTTTTTTATCCCTGTAAGTTTATTTACAATGGTATCTACTGAAGAGATTAAAGCACGTAAATCAGCAAGCATGATTACTAGTCCATACTCTTACATTCTGTTAAGAGTACCTGAGCTTGCCAAGCACAGACCAACTTTATTAGTAAATCTTTGGAACATTTTTATAGAACAAACTAAGTATGAATAAAGGAATAAACATTGTTTTTTTTAAACATTTAATAATTGTGTCACAATTATGTTCTAAGAAGTGCACCATGAAGGATCTTACGTGATAGTTAAATCTCTCCCAACAAGTTCTGTGTTTCTTACAGCTTTCTCACTAGGTCAATAACTTTCAGACCTTAATATCCACTTAGAACACATAGTCTCTAGTGAAAGAACCTCTCAGATACATCTGAGCACATTTACTCTTCGTTTGCTACAATACAATAATTGCAAACAGCAGCAGCCATCAACAATATGTGTTGAAAAAAGCACAGGATGGAATAGTATCTTTATCACTGTGTTGAGTTTAACAGAGACAGATTATCTGGTGGTTGGGGCTTGGAATATTAATTAAACATCAAGGCTTTCAAATTAGAATCCCAGATGTTTGATCATTATGGTAATTCCCTGTTAACAGCATTCCCTGAAAGGCCTGAGAAACATTCCTCTAATTCTCCAGTGGTGAAAGGTTGAAGACCCTTAGGCTATAGAGCACTGAGCTCCTCTGCATCAATTACACAAGACATGGCCTTTTTAGCAAAGTGGAGCCATCCTACTTACTGAGCCTTCTGTTAAGGGGGCTTTCAAACAGCTGTCCAGGTAGATAAACACTTCCTTACTAACACAGGCCTTCCAAAAACAAAGCACACTCTTCCTTGCACAAGCTGCTTGCTCTGAATCAAGTCTCAACAACAACTCTTTTCTCAGGGAGAGGTAGCGCCAGCATCTCCAGGAAAGCTTCCCTGTCAACAGCACTGTCAGTGAGAATTAGTCTTTTTCTCTGGACTGTCTGGCACAGGAGTCAGACCATCTTCTCTGGCTCTTGCTAAAGGAGCCCTTCCTCCAGCTGAACTGCCTCTCACTAGTGCTGTATGCATAACCTTATCCTGAAAAGCTGGTATGAGTTCAGGTCATCCTCAGGAAATCATATGGAATGTTGCTTTCTGTATTCCTTGTGCATCTGTAGTAGTACATTTTACACAGACAACTTCTCCCGAGCCTGTGAACTAAACTGGGAACAATATCTGGTGTTTGCAGAGCCCACTGACAAGAATGCAGATGGCTCCTTTAACAGCACAAGCTCTGTTTGTCATAGTCAGCTCAGGAAGTGTGTTTGAAGATCTGCACTGAGAGCCAGCCTGTTTACTACCACAACACCGTCCTCACACATGTGACCTCCTCAGTGCATTCAGCAATTTGTGACTTGTCAAGAATTATCCTGCTAGGAACAATGATAGCACTTCTTTCACCTGGCAGTGATTTATCTCTGATATCTCTTCTCTCACTACATGCTCCTACTAACATATGAATAAAACACAGCTTCACACATGTGCCCAAAGCGGTCTAAAGATTTTTCATCAACCATGGAGTCAGAGAAGGTAGCATGAGATCTAGACAGGATGGAACTAATCATCTGAAGTTCAAGGGTTCAGATTATTCACTTACAAGCTTTGTCAAACTTGGTTAATCTGAAAATAATTTCAAGTGGAAGTGAGATTTATTGCAGTACTTTTTATTTTTTACTAGATATTCATTTCACACAGCCTGATTAAGGATTTTCAGCCTTTGCAGGATACAGCTTCAGAGAGAAGACTCCCTTTTCCATTAAATGACATGGATTACCTGCTATCTCAGAAAGTACTCTGTAGAACGCTATTGTTACCCAACAAAAAACTCTCTTACATCAGTCCTTAGGGCCCAAGTATGGATGCAGAAATTCTACTCCAAATGAATGGAAAATATAACTTCCAAAAAACCCATGTAATCCACCACACAGCTGTAATAAAAAAAACAAAAACAAAAACAAAACAAAACAAAACAAACAAAAAAACCCCAAAAAAACAAAACAAAACAAAAAAACAACAAAAAAAACCCTTACTATCTGTTTACTAACAAAATATAAATATGTACTCAAAAGTATTTGCATTATTCACAAGGTTTCCTCTACAGGCTAATCAGGCACCCTGAAGGTCCCTATGCCATGCTCCAGTCAACTGCAGATGTTGCTGCAAGCAGCCTCTTTGTGGCAGCAGATTTCTATAAGTCTTTTTCTCACAGAGTGGTTCAAAAAACAGATTCAGCCACAATCACACAGAGACAATATTGCTTATCAGGCTCTGGCCCCAACACCAGCTATTTTCACTTACCCATTAGCATCCCTAATGTATGGTTTACTGCAATTCCATAATTCCGTTCAGGAAGTACTTAGACATGCTTCATTACTCAAATTGATGGAAGAAAAGGAGGTTAGGGCAACCACAATCTCAACAAAATCCGTGAAGCCTTGAACATTAACATCCCTGTTTGTCAGAGTACAAAGCATGTCCAGAATTTCCTGGATTTTGCTGGGCCTCACATTGATATTGACTGCAATCTTACCCAAAATAATTTTTAAATCTCTTGCTGCAAGTAGCTTTGTGTTTTCAATATGTTTTCAACAGTCCAGTAAAACTAGGCTAAATATATCAGTAATTTATAGGGCACAACAAAGCTCTGGGAATGAAGGAGAAACAGTGCTCTTTGATAGCACTGTACACCTCCAGAACAACATATCAAAAAAGTTGATGTACCAGAATCAAACTGGTTAGTTCTGTGTAACTGGAAATGGCAAACTTCCAGACAAGTTCTCCATTATGCCACATATGTCACACTGGTGACCTTTCATGTCACCAGCTCAGGGCTGCTTGATTTCTGCAGGCTGTAGCTAAGTTGCCTTGGGCACTCTGGTGGTCTTCTATTATTGCTGACTACTGCAAATTAGCAGTTTTTTCCTTTTGACCAGCCATTATTAGTTGGGCAACACCAAAAGAAGCAATTGGTTATATAAAGCTTCTCATGAAGAAGAGACAATATTAATGGAATCCTCTCCTCAGATGTCCCTTCCACCTGACTCTTTCAAACCTTTGTCACAAAAGATGTATGGAAGCTTATTCTTAATACCCTCCTAATGAGAATATTCATTTGCAATTTAGCACTAAATTAGATTTTATCACTGTTCAGCACTGTTTTTCTGTCTTGTCTGACACCTCTTTGGGAAAAAAGATGTTGATTTGGATGATGGGATGAAAAAAAAAGCTGGCACTGGGTTCCAGGATCTCATTCCCAGCTGTCAGTGTCAGGTCATGTACAGCAAGACCTGTCTCAGCAGTGAAATGTTATGATGAAATACTCAGGTACTAGGAAATAACACAGACTGTGGACAAAATATTCCCAAGTGGCATTCACTTGACCTGGATTGAAGCTATAAACTCTTTTCAACAATTATAACTCAGATGATTGAAAACCATTTTTTGAAAAAATGAAAACAAAAGTTTTTTGTCTTGAAAAACAAACTCAGGTAACTGTAATTTCAGATAATTTTCAAGTATGCCTTATGAAATAAGATGCTCGGTGCAGGTTGGCACCTGCTGGCAAATGAAGTGTCACTTTTGGCTTGCTTGGGCCTAATGTATGCAGTGATTGCCCAGATCTTTAGATCCACTGGGTCATTTAAATAATTGCCTACAGCATAGTCCCAAGAAGCCTGCAATATTGAATTTTGTTCCATACAGTGGGGAACAAATAGCATTTCTAATAGCAAAGCACAACTTTTATGTTTCTGAAGAAATGTGGCAGAACACACCACTTTGAATTGTTGATTTTGGCATTTAAAGCAGATGTCAGTATCAGTTACAATTAAAAGTGCAAGAATGCACATTTGTAAACCAGGCCTCTGAAGATAAGCTGTGCAGCACAGAGCTTCATTGCATAGACTACACGATTTACTCTCGTCCCCTAACCACCCACACTTCTTTAGACCTCCTGGGAGAGCAAAACAGGAGCATCAAACACAAACATTACGACATAAAATATATGAGTACAAGACAACTATGTATTTTTACAGGTTGATAGAAATTAAAAAGTGAAAGTAGGTGAGATCTTAGGGAGTAACCTATAAACACATTCCACCTTAACAGATCATACCTTCTGCTGCTAATTCTTTCCATCTTTCTTTGTTTGCTTGAATGATCTTCATCAAGTTGTCCTTGAAGCCCCTTAGGTCTACAGTTGCTAGAGAATTTTCTGCATGAGCTCCTCCATCACCTGTACTTTTAAACCCAGGTCGTCTTTGTGCTTCAGCATTGCTTACTGGTCCTACACTGTTTTGGCTGGACAAGGGGAAAAAAAACCAAAACCCAAACAAAGTATAAACACAGGCAATTCTAATAATACATAAACAGTTCATGTCAATCAAGTTGCTTAGGAACTAACCTGAAAAATTGTTTTTTACCAGTGTGTGCCTAGGATACAAGATGTCTTGCTGACCATTTTCCAGGAAATTCTTGAAAAAATGTGACAGCTGAAAATACATTACTTGGAATCCAATGCTTAAAAGAATATTTACGCAGCCATTTTGGAGCAGCTTCTTAGCTGTGTTTTTGAATGGTGAATGGTATCTTTGGGTCTCACAGGAAAGACATCTGATGGTTATTTTTTGACCCATTTTAAAAAATGGAAGACATGATGTATATGACAGGTAAGTTTTGCTTGAGCTGAAAATTCTCTTCAAGCTACAAACCTTCAAAGCAAGATTTAAGTGGCTTTAAAAATCCCCTAAACTGAGACTGCAGCTACTTTACACCTACAGGTAAGTAGAAGTGAAATTACCCATATGTGTATACGGTGGGAAAGGTGAGGAAAAAAAAAAAAAAAGAATGAATGCTCTTTTTTTTTCTTAGAATTAAAAATTAAGACCTATTTCCAGTCTTGTGCAGGTACTCATGTCTTTATAGGTGTTGGTTACTCAACTTTGCTGCATGGTTTATCTCATTGGTACCACAGACAGATGTTAATATGCATCCAAATGGGTTTCCATTAATCAGAAAATAATTGCAGTGAACATACCAACAAGAACTTCACAGGAAGATTAACTATAATTGCCATGTGCTCCAGAGATGCTGAATGGGATACAATGGAAAGAATAGGTCTTAATTCTAATGTTTTCCAGGCACCATCTCATGGCATCCATGCCGTAGGGTGTGTGCAATTCTGTGGCTCAGACTTCTGTATCATGCTGTAGGCTCTCCACTCTTCTCATAAGTGTAGTACTTGATTCCATACAAAGGCAAAAATCCCTTTATCCTCCATCTCACATGAGGAAGTTTTGCTGGATCATAAGCCTTTTTTTCATTTACCATTCAGTCATGAACATAAAACCAAACATCAACCAAAAATGAAACCCGAAGCTGCTAATCAGTTGCAGCTGCTAATCACTCATTTGTAAAGTGAGTGTGTAAACAAATTTGTTATTATCAATACCTTAGTTTGGCACTGTTCTCCAAAACACTAACAACACCATCATAAATACCTACTTCTAGTAACTTCTACTTGCTTCTAGTAAGCAAAAAGGAAAGGACCAGGTTCACCCTTTTGTTACTCAAATCTAACTAATGCCCAGCAAATGAAAAATTAACTTACAGAGTTATCATTGAAAGCTCAAATTACAGTTTTAAAATGAAATAAAAATATGATAACAGAGGCAGTACTTGTAAAGGCAGTATCTGATTATTCAACAATGCTTTCAGCAAGGAGTCACTCAGAGTACACTGTCGTAGCTATTTGGTCTTATAGGTACAGGAATTTCAATATCCTATTGCAAAGATTATATTAAAAATGTAGAAATATATTTCACGTTTTGTATGTGTTTATTTTGATGATTATTGGGGTTTTGCCTTTTTATATGTACTATTATTCAGTCAATGGGGTAAAATAGTCCATTGCAAATACAACACAGCCCCACAGGGTGGCAATACTGCACAGCTGTTTGTTACCTCCCAACTTCAAATAACCGAGATAACTCTGAGAATTACATCATTATGACTATTATGTGAGCTTATGTTACTTCAATAACAAAGCAGTGTTTTCATACCTGGGGGTCCCAAATGCAGGACTTTCAGATTTTGTCGCTTCCTCTATAAGAGGCATAACAATTTTCTCCATTGAATCAGTAAGAAGAGAAAATGTTGGTTCTACTATGAAATCAATGAACCCTAAAGAAGAAAAGGAGAGAAAATCAGGTTTTACATTTCCACAAGTCTCTAAAAATTAATACTTGCTATTGGTCTTATTTTTTAACTGTAGTTCCAATTCAATATACTAGACACCGTCAGTATAATCTTGAAGAAAAAAGCACAATTGAAACAAAAAACACCAGAAGCTGTATAGGCATAAGTAGATATTAATAATTACAGTTTTTCATTCTTTTTTCTTTTAAATTTTATGCACTGCAGAACACACCTACCATTTGAAACGAGTATTAATTAGTGAATAGAAGGGAAGCTACTGTTGAGCCAGAGTGCTACAAGTCATGCTGTCTCTTTTACTATTCGGAGCTTCGTGCCAAGGAGTTAATATTTCAAATTGCTGTTTATTATTCTGTGGAGGTAAAGTGTTATTTCATAGTGTGTAGGAGGGTTCTGTCAAATCAGTGAAGAGAACAAGTAATATCCTTAGGAGACAGCATTCATCCCACAGTTCTGAGATGTCAGCTCTGAACAATGTCTTTTACATTCTAAAGTGCTCATCATGGTATGGAATGACACAGTGAGAGAATGAAGCATTATTCTCTACTGAGCACTTAACAGAAAAAAAAATGTTAAAACATGAGCTAGCAATGGATTTCCAGATGTCTTCATGCTCTAATCATGCAACACAGTGTGAAGGTGAGCAACAGGGATTCAGTCTAGGATCTGGCTTCTCTTCTGCAATAGATACAATGCTCAAGCATATTGGCTTCAAACTCCCAGTGAAATGGAAGAAAGGATAGCTTAAGTGACAAAATGCAATGGTCCTTGGCACCCCAGGGAGGCCTGACCCTCTGTAGACCCTCTTGACCCTGAGACACTGACAGGCTTATTTGCAGTCCAGAGAGCTGATTTATTTATTAGTTTTGAGATGCATCTAGAAAGCAGTACTTTCAGTTTATAATAGACACACACCTGTGAATTCTTGAGCAAGAGATAAGCAGTTTGAGGACATGATCTGTCCTCAATGTGTACAGTAGAAGCTGGGCTCATGTCCAGTACCTTGGTTAATCCCTCTCCTACCCCTCCTTCACATATGGTGAAATGACATCCTGTTCTTTTGAGACCAGCACCATTCCGCTGTAAAAGCACACGAGTTTGATGAACAGATAGATAGGTGCAAAGAAACACCTTCCATTTAATGGAATTTTGAACATTTAAGATTCAAAATGGGTAAATGAAATGTCCTTGTGAATTTACATGCTCCTACACAGACAAAAAAAAAAAAAAAAAAAAAAAAAAAAAAAAAAAAAAAAAAAAAAAAAAGAAGAAGAAAAACACAGTTTGTCATTACCTATTTGAGACTGAGCTACCAAAGTGGACTTGCGGTCACAAAGTGGGGAAAATTGAAGACCTAAAGCAGCCTCCTTGTCTCCCTGTAAACAACAATGTTTAATATTATAAGCATATATTTGATAGAGGGACAGAAAGACAAAGGAATCTGAATATTCTTAGTATATATTCAACAGATCACTTCATTAATTTATATTCCTAAATAAAAACAAGTCAGAGACAAATCTTCAAATTTTGATTAAGAGGCTAAATTCTGACTTACTTTTGGCAACTCTTATGTAAAGAAACTTACTGCAATCAAGTTCTCCTCAACAGCAAGGCATCTGCCAATGAGATTTAAAATATATGAAGTCCTTGTATTCACAGTTTAGTTCTGCTGATCCCAGATGTAATGGGACTAGAGATACTTAGATATGTTTGTAATAGTATGCCAAATGCTGAGTGTTTCCTTCTATTACATTGGTTCATCCAGCATGTAAAAATCCTTCAATGGATTTACTCAGGTCAAGTGTATGAACTGACTTGAACTTACTGTCACTAGCAGGCATGTCTCTCTGCTGCTGAAGCCACAAGAAATACCAATTCAGTTTCATTACAAGGATGATTTGTACAACCTAGCTCTGATTTTTTTCATCGCTTAGCAGATTAGAAGAGTCTTTTTGTTGCAAGTCTTAACAGACAGGAGGGTGCATCTCCATTTTCAGCTCGGTAGACCAACTGATTTGCAAAACTTCAAGAAGAAAGTCCAAGGACACAAAAAAGTACCCTGAAGAGACATCTATCAAAGGAGGTTACAATTTGTGTTGCTGCTGCCCTGGCTGCCAGAAGCACTGACATTATAGATATAGGAACACCTAGGCCTGCAAGTCAGATATACCTATATTTTTGCCATAGAGAGTGCTGTTAGATGATCATTCAGTGGGGAGCGCTACGCTACATGAACTTACCATTCCCCCAAGGAAAACTGGGAAAACAAACTGATGGATGAAGGGGCAGTGTCAACCTTCCTTAGTCTTTTTACCATGTATCATTGAAGTATATTTGGGAAAGGTTTAGAACCATAAAAGCAGTAAAACCAATCCTGCCACAGGAACAGATGCAGCTCGCAGATTGCATTTCACGTGAAAGTGGAGAGCTTTATCATTGGGGCCATTAAATTTTATAATCAAGTGTCTATAATTAGAACTCAGAGTGTGGAAGAACTCATGAACACTTGCTACTATGAGCAGCGGGAGTGGCATCTCCATGTAAATACAGGGGCCAGATTGTTACATCATATAAACTGGGGTAGTTCTAACTATTTCAGCCATGGCTGAATACAAGATTTCTAAAGTAATATTAATCTTGCAACTTTCTTGTCTAAAGGTATTAAAAAAGAAAAAAAATTCCACACTAATAATGGATGAGTTTGGAATTTTTTTTTGTTTTCAAGTAGCTTTTTACCTCAATTATGAATTACTTTGCAATCAACATAATATTAATTAATAGTAAAGTGTCATTTAAGTCTAAGACTACTGTAAATTGTAATAACGGACACAGCACTGATATTTAAACCAGTCATTAGAATTTAATGAGATTTAAAAACAAGACACAAATCAAACTGTAAAAAAAATTGCTTTGTCCAGCCTCTGGACTCACTTTTAACTCTCTTTTAGTGTCTTTGGATCTATTTAGACAGAGTAGAGTGCTACAGGCACTGTGGTACTTCTTTGAGTTACTTGAATTATTTCTTTTAAGGATTTGAGATGGGTGGCTGTACTTCTATTTTAAATAAGTAGCTCAGATTTTGCTTAGTGTTGCAATTTACATTCTGTAGCTGCTCCTTTTAAACTTAAAGTGTTGTTGGGCTTTTTTTCCTGAAGTTAACACTGGCACATATTTTAGCCATTAGGTGTAGTTAAAGTTTTTGTCAAGGTGAATGTTCATTTTTGCTGGTGCTCACTACTTTGAAAGCTATGGATTTGCATCAGCTGTTTCAGAATCTAATGCTTTTCCCATAAGACATGGAAGTAGTTTGAAAAAAAGGACGAATAAAGGGGTTTTATATACATTTGGACTACTTAACCTTGGCTGGAACAGATTTGGAAATCCTGGAGATTTCTATCACACAGGCTCAGATCAGCAGACCAGAGCATGCACAACAAGCCAGAGTATCTAGGAAGTAGGAGACCTACTGTGTCTGCACTGCTCAGTGCATTTATGAGTATGTGCTGCTACTCCATCACATTTTAAAAGTGCTGGAACTACTCCACACACACTGTCCTGTGCAGTACTTGGAAAGAATTCTGTTTGTCATACATCCCCCTGCAGCCTGGAAGACTTTCGTATTTTATACTGCTGAGTTGAATACACATATACATTTTTACTTGTTCTATTGCTAAATGCCTTCTCAAGTTTTTGAGCAGCTTCTTTGGGATCCAGTTACTTCTTCTAATGAATTGATAAAGGAATAATTAAAACATAAGCTAGTCCTAGCATTCACTGACCAGGTACTGTTTACTGCTAATGCTACCTCCACTTGGCTGGACACATTGTCTCGCTCTCCCATGGGCCCTGTCTAGTCTGCCTCTCTGTGTCTAAAATGTTCTTACAGCTGTCATTTTATGACCTTTTTCTTGGGCAATCTGCTACTCCTTTTTGCTCTCAAGTTCAAAATCCTCAAAATTTCCCTTGACAGAAGCAGACACAAACTCATGACTGCTCATTATTTCCACAAAACTCAGTCCATTCATTATTTATATTAAGGCACCAGCTCTCCAGTCTGCCTCCCCAGTGCAAAGCCCAGAGTCAAGGATGCCCTGATGCTTCCTACCGAGAATTCATAGGAAGAATCTCCAAGACTCCAGGAACCTTATATGGCAGATGGGTCTAACAACCTCATGCTTTAAAATACTTTCTTTTTTATTCTCTGGTCCCTTTCTCCAGTGTGACCCTTCTGATTTGAAAATGTCAGCATATAGCAAAATGAAGACAATCAAGCTGAGCAAGACATACGCTCTTCCCTGATCTGTATTAACCTTTTTAAAATCTGTGCATAAGTCTATAAATTGTCATACCTGGACTTTGGTTATCAATTGTACTTCAGAAACTGTTACGCTGACTGGTTGGTTGCAAATATTGATTATGGGGAGAGTATCTTCCCTCAGGAGAAATGTTTTCTGTTTCAGCTGATGAGGTGAGTCCAAAAATGACAGCAGTCACACCAATGTCTACTGGGTTTTCTCTTGGAATTCTGTACCTCACAGAAATGATGAGGCTTTCACAAAGGTGTGTCTTCATTTTTGGTTTAGGGAATATGGTCACAGCATTAACAGGATGGTACTGTCTAACCTCTGGCTTTAGATCAGGCTGTTATGAAAGCAACACCTTCAGATCCATATAGCATATGCATGGCAAATACCAGCAAGGAAAAGAAATAGAAGGGCTTTCTGAAGTGTGGAATGGAGACAACTTTTTGTGTTCTTTGCTGAACATGAATTCTTCCTATTTTCTGTCATCCAACCCTTCTGGTGCTTCTTTATATTTCAAAGCATATATAAATCTCTGTCTACAGAATGAAAACAGCTTGACAGGTTATATTATAATTGAAAGAATAAAAAAATACAACACTCAGAATACTGATATCAGCTGAAATAGATAGAGAGCTATAACGACTTTGTCTTATTCACACACATAAAAGTTGAATTAATGTCAGTGGTATGTATAAAGAATAAAGAATATATACTACTGACTATGCTTGTCAATCACAACCAACAGCAACCTTGCTGGTAGACTTAAGAAAATATTCAATCGTGTAACCATTGCTTCTTGAACTAGATCTATTAAAGGATTTTAAAAATGGCACCTGTCGAAAAAATTCTTCCATCAGGGCCATGGTCCACCGGTAGTGCAGTTCCCAGGATTTTGCTGGATGGCTTATATCTGCTGCATGTAGAATCAAAGACATGGCTTTGGCTTTGTCTACCCTGTCAATTCAAGGACATGCTCCAATTATCTCAAAACAAAAGCAACTATTTAAATTCTTTTCTTCAATATGAGCTCATTGAAAGACTACAGATAATGAACAGAATGGAAAATAACCTACCCCTGTGCCTGCTGTAGAGTGTGTCGCATTGTTTTAATTTGTTGAAAATGACCCGACATATCTGTAGACAAGACCATCTCAATGACCAAGCTACGCAACTCCCTAAGAATAATTAAAAGCAAAATGACTGATTAAAATTCATTTATTCTATGTATGGTACATTTGTTTAGGCACTATTTGTTAATTTATAACTTTCAAAACAACATCATGGGTTTTATTACGTTTTAAAAAGCATTTAAATAAATTATTAACAACTTGAACATTGTATCCTAAAGGGATTCTGTGAAAGCAATGTACCTCAGAAAATGTACTCTGCAGTCATTATTTCAGTCACACTGTTTTGTAAATCCTATTTTCTAGTGCATAAACTAATATTACATGCAGTTCTCTCACCCATTATAAGTCATTCCTTAATTTTTTTCCAGCAGTAGTGTATTCAAAAAACAAGTTGTTCTCTGGGCTTACCACCACACAACAGGGTACATTTATTACTGCCCTCATATTAGTGAAGGGTGTCCATACCACTAAACCTTGGAAGAAGGCTGTGGTAACACTCAGAAGAGTGAGAGAAAATACTCAGAAGAGCAAGAAGTATTACATCTGAAGTACTATCAACATTAAACCAGTAAAAGATCATTATGACAAACTACCTTTCATTCCAAAAGTATTGTAATACCTATTTAATGGATCAGAACAAGTTTGGGATTAATAATTTATGTCTTTCTTGGTATTATGATTAAAGATGTTGGCTTGTCCATCAGCTCTTTATTAAATCAATATGAAAGTAATAAAACATGAATCAAGTAAGAAACTTTATTCTGCTTGTGAAATTAAATTAATTTTGTCAACAATAATTAGTGAGTTAGAAAACACCGTCTCCTTGATGTAAAAGGATCATATACAGGCCTGTAGGAGTCCAGTGGGTCTTTATTTACATGCTTTTAAATTGCCTAGGAGGACAAGTGCTGCTTATATTTATATGGGGAATTTGCCACATTAAACCTTTCATTATGTACCATATATCTTCATGAGCACACTCCCAATCTTAAGGACATCCAAGTATCAAATACAACAGTAAAATCCTACATTAGTCATTCTCACTGATCTTTCATATTGTATTCATATATTTGATTTAAGTAAATCAAAAAACATGTAGGTTTTTTCAAAGGACTATGCTTTAAAGAGGTAATTTGCAGTTCTCTTTAGGGCTATAAGAATACTTTGTTATAAAGACTACCAAGACTTCTTTTGATCCCAATTAATTACACATTTAAGCAGATATTTCTCACTGATTTTTATGTATATATTCCTGATCTGCTTTAATGTAACTGGATAAAGACTCAATGCTCTTACTTCTACTCAATAATATGCAGCTATAGCAACTTCTGTTTAGAAAATACCTTACCTTATCTGACTTCATAATAAGACACTAATTATTTTGCACCCCAACTGTTCCTCCTCCACATTGCTTTGAAAGTTTACCCTTCAAGAACACTCAAACCCATTAAAAAAAAAATAAAAGCAAAACAAACAAACAAAAAACCCCAGCTAGCAATGCAAGAGAAATGAGGGCTCTGCATTGTTAAACCCTGTTGTTTTTAAAACTGAGATAATTATCACTTCTCTTTTCCGTGGGAGATTTTCTTAGGAACTTTCAATGTCTGAACTTTTTAGAGTAATCAGAAATAAGTTCACCTCTACTCACAAGACTCCTCACCCCTACAATGCAAGACATACACAGAGAAGCAAAACAACATTTTTAGTTTATTTGTATTGTCATGGCAGCAGAAAAAAAACCCCCAAATTCTTACCCACAAAACCTGAATAAGGATCAAACAGTATAGCACTGTCCTGCCACAGATGCAAGACAATGTGAGAAATTACATGAACAATGTAATAAAGAGAAAAGGAGTAGCACATTAATTTTTTGAAAAAGTAGTTAGTCAATAAACAGAAACTTGCTTTACCTGGACTTGTCTACGAAAAAGACATTTTGTCAACTGGAAACTACTAAAAAAAATACAGGGACAGACTACGATGAGCAAAAGCAAGGTGGGAACTGAAGAAATAAACCTCATCTTCAAATTACAGGAATCCTCAGACAGAAGAATCTCAAGACACTTAGGCACTTTGTGAAAGAATGTTGTTCATTCTGCATTATATATAATACATACTGTTTTGTCTTTTTGTTTGTTTGTTTGTTTGTTTTGGGGGTTTTTTTGTATAATCAGGCAATATCTGACTGTACGCCTCCTGACTGGGTTGGTTTGAGACATTAATACTGCCCAACCACCATGTCATTATGCCTGGGATGCTGGAACACTGGTAAATCAAGGGAGAAAGGAGGACAAATGGGGAGCCCTCTTTAGATATTTAAGGGCACTAAGTGAAGGAAACAAAACAGTATCAAAGACTGGAACATATTTTCAGAGTCAAGAAAAGAATGAAAATTTGCTATGAATGTCACATGCAGTATCCACAAAGGACATCCTCCTCAGAATGCCAGCAGTGCTCCCCAGCTCAGACCAGAAGCCTAAGTTTTAAACTTAATTGAAGCTGCCAGTCAATTAGCACATTTATCTTCTTAAAGTTAACATCTAGAAGAGAAATTGGAATACTATAAAGTAATTTCTGTCATTTTGCTTCACCTTGCTTGAATAATTAGCAGAACCTCAGTTTAAATAGTCAGCAGTGTTACATTTTTGAAAAATGAAATTGCTGCAACTAAAGAAAATAGATATGACAGAAGTAAAGAAATTAATCAGTGCCAGGAAGTACATTAAAAAGTTGAACAGATTATCATTTCAATTTACTGCCAACCTGATTCAGTGCAACCTTCAAAACTGTTAGTTTAACAGCATGAATTTCAGTACAGATCCAAGAAGCTCACTCAAGTAATAATAAGAAAATTGAAGAGTCTCTGTTAAGTGGCTACCAGATCCATCATTGCACCAATGAAATGACAGAGTAACAGGAATTTCTGGATATTAGAAATGAATACCAGGAAACTGGCATTTCCATGACTGACCCTCTAAATTGAAGTATCACACTGCAACAGGTTGTGCAGGTTGGCACAGACCAGCACTTTGGAATTTACTGCTTGCTTCAAAGCACAGACTGTAATTGCTGAGCTAAGTGACATAACACAGAACTGAATGTCCTAGTTTAGCTTCTTGAGCTTATTAGTCAAGTCATACATTTCTTCTACATTTTAATGAATATGCCCAAAAAGAGATGCTAAATTCTACTTTTCCCTGGTTGCCAAAACTCACCAGCTTCAAACTGGCTGCATATAATAGAATCTGTGTAGCCACTCTATACAAACAAAATTTGCAAAACTAAAGCAAGATCTTCTAGGAAAACATAATCGGGTTACAGTGAGAAGAGATTGAAAAGGAAGTGTAAACAGAACCAGTGTGTGATTGAGCAAGTTCCAAAAGAATGTGGTAGTTAATCACAGGTTCAAAAACCATGGAGAAATGAAATGCAACAAAAGTTAGAGAAAATGGTCCACAACTGAACTGGACAAAGAACCAGGGAAGACCTGCCCAAACAATCTATGCAGAGAAGAGTATGCTTTAGAAATGTGAAGAGAGCCTATCACATCTCTCCTTTCTTTTGTTTGCAGTCCACCAGAGCATTATACACAAACATCACAATCTGGAAATCACTGGTTCCTCTTCTCCATTTGCAAATATTTGGGTTTCATCCTATCCTATTACTCTTCTCCTCAGTGTCACAACAAAAGGGGATAACTGGGTTAAACTGTATTGGCAGAAAGCTGGCAGCTTGATTTCTATCAGTTGGAGCCACTATATGTTGCTGCAGGGATTCCCAGACTATTTATGGTGGTCTCCAGTGATGAAGAAGTCAGGACTGAGGAGGAACATAAATGTTTTCAAGCCATCCTTGGAACACTTCTGGATTGAAGTTCATCTGAAGAATTGCAGCCCCTTTCTACTCGGAAGCGTCCTCTGGTAGGTTATGATATGAAACAACACCACTTCAAAAAAACATACTCAAGGTAACATGTCTGAAGATTAGAAAACAATTGTCCCTCTAAAATTATGGTTTAAAAGACAGAATATGAGTTTCTGATGGCTGTGTACTGGCACAATAATCTTCACCATACTCAATAGTTAGGACAAGCAAAAATACAGACCTGTCAGCCCCAAAATTATCAGGCCCAAAATAGTTTCAAGAGGAGCAAGGCTGGCTCTTGTTGGCATTGAAAATCTAGGTGCGTAGATAGTTACAATGAAGTTTACAATTTACTTCTGGAGAAATTTCTTCAGAACTAAATGTGCAACACAAACCTTCTGATAACTAAATCTAAATGAGTATCCTCTGAGAAGAATTATTTTAATAGAACTAAAAATTCTATGCTTCCTCTCTCACTTTGCACTAAATAAAAAAATTATAAATGTTTTTAATATTTTTTTAAAACGTATACAGAATAATAATTAATTGAAACCCAGAAGGACCAGCAGACTTACATTTAATAAATGCTTTCTTTAGGGGTTTTCTCATCATGTAAATAAATAAAACCATGTAAATCTTCCATGTAAAACAGTCCATCTCTTAATACATACATCATCAAAATTTGATCTAGTGTTCACATATTCCTTCATAAATGTATAATTTTTTGAAAATACAAATAAAGCGAAGTTTAGCCTTGTTATTCATGGTAGCATCATTCATAGTGGGAGACCTTCCCCAGCAGAACATATTTCTCTGAACTTCACAGTCCACATGTCTGCAAAGGTTTTTTAGGGCCACTGAATAATACCTATGTTTACAGAAACTCACAGAAGGCTCATATATTAAATACAATATGTATCCATCAATGATATAGAAAGCTAACATTTCCTTTTTAATAATGGAGAGAGTCCTAATCTAACACTTGACTTTTAGCCTTAGAGGTCTTCTTATTTGTGATACATCAATTATGATACTTATTCTTTCAGCTGGCCAAATTCTCTTCAAGAATTACACTAAAATTAAGAAGAAAAAGAAATTTCTGTAGCACTTCTGGGCCTTTATTATTTTTGGACTGTCCTCACGATTCATTTTTTAATGCTTAACCAAGACGTGACTATGCTGAAATCCCAGGAGCAGTAGTGCTCAAGCTGGCAGCAGGATGTGACTCTGCACTGTGATTTCAACCCACTGGCAATGTTGGACAAAGGCAACCCAGCTCAGGCAGCATTGTGGTTTTCCTAAAGAGCTACCTCACCTGAGACTCTGTCCACACTCTCCAGCACTGCACCTCACAAATGCACAACCTCACTTGGAAAATTACACAGACTCTCCCAGGCAGTACTTCTTAACACCACAGCAGCCTTCCCTGGGCTCTAAATATCCATTACTCTTTCCACTGTCAACTTCCTGTAATTTGAACTCTTAAAATAGACTCCACAGGGAAGGCCTGGTGGTTTTTATTATTTTTAAATACTGGAAGTATTTTTGAATGTCACAGCAAGCCTTACCTCCAGTCATCTTTGTTTAGATTAGCCAGGATGTTCATCTCTTCCTCCTGCATGAGTCTATAAGCAGCACTGACATGGTGATTTTCAAGAACAGAGCGATCATTGTACAATATAGCAACATCTGACCTAGTGTGAGGAAAAAGAAGCAGGTTTTGTAATAGTGTTCTGATGATGGCACTGGGAAAGGTAGGACTGTGTGCTCTCTATGAGAAATATTGACTATATGTACACATATATACAGAGATATAGATATATCAAATTATGTTTATTTGTTCCTACTGTATCAAATACTGATAAATTTTCCATCTTAAATGCATTAAAGATTATTATTTTACCATTGTATACACTGTTTGTGGAAAAGTCTTATTTTAAAATGTGTGATGTTTTATTGATATGACCTAACTGTGACAAAAACTGGTGAGATCTTTGAGCTTCTTTTCTGTAGAAAGGATTGCAGAGCATCAGAAATGCTCTAATTAGGCTACAAGAGTACACTTACATGATACAACCATTTAAAATGCAATGTGTTCACCACCAGCAGGGCTCTACACATAGCATGGGTATTAAGAAGTTACTCCCCCTGCTCTGAGATGTGCTTTGGCCCATGCTACTCATTATCAGAAGATGCTGTAAATAATAAAGTATTAAAAAGTTTCAATTTCATATGTTTTAAACAGCCACCATCTTTTATCAGAAAATCAGAGAAACCTTGCAGTTCAATATAGTGGAATGGTAGAGATGCTAAGCTGCAATTTGGAAGAATTAAATTTCTTCCTAACGACAGACTTGTACCATAATCATACCACACTTAATAGTACCCTTTCTTTCTTAACCAAAGACTAATGCACAATTCCAAAATTACACCAAGACACTCACAAATTTTGATGTGGTGTGGATTTTTCATACTTCACTTCAACACCATTAATTCTTGGGGAATTTGTTCCCCCAAGACCTGATCTGACCCGCAAGGCAATCTCAGGAGTCACCTCTCTGCTACAATTCTGTTCTGATAAAACTATTCCTGAATATTTCAATTTGCTCCAGCGACAAGTCTGTACAAGAAGAAAGGTGTGTTGATTTAGCACTACAGCTTACTCTGACATAAATAAGCTAAATTCAACCTCTTGTTCTGTTGAGCAACAGTATATATTGTCATGTATGGTATCAAGGAATCTAAATAATTAAAATAGAACTGGAAATGTTATTTAGAGGGAACAAACTGTAGCCAGCCTAAATAATCAATATGTTTACATCCATAATCTAACTAAAATCATGGAGAAATCTGTGTTATGCCAGTCACATATGTTTATGAAGCACACTTTGATCAACATAGCTACTTATGGCTAGGTTTAAGCAGTGCTAAGATTTGCTACGATTTTGGCAGTCATTCCATCAGTTTTCCTCAGGCAAAAGACACTTGGAATCACAGTCTGGGATGCCACATCAGGGACAAGTTACACAAGGAGAGAAGAACGAGCTATATCACATAACAAATACCTGCTTGCAAGTATGTCTGAGTAAAATTCAAAGGCTATCAGCTTAATTAGTTTTCCACTCTTGCAGTACTTCATAGTAAAATATTAAGGACAAAAATAGAAAACTAATATAAACTTGGAACTACAAACGGAAATTTATTTTTAGCCAGACTAAGCTGAAGGAGAAAATAATTGTGTTCCTATTTCAGCTGCAAATCTAGCATTTTTCATTATTGAAAGCAGCATGTTGGAGAAAAACTATGCCATAGATTTAATTTAAATGTTGGGCAATCATTGGGCAATTTATCCATGTGAGTGAGTGTGAGGATGTTCATTTTCAAAGTAACAATATTTCTTGCACTGAGTTGTTTTCTTAGAATATGTCAGTGCTATGCTGATTGTTTTTTTAAGGAGCAGCTAGAGCAAACTTCTCAGCTGAGGATTCTAAAAGCAATGTATAGCTTTGTCTAAGAGAAAAATACGATAGTTTGGACTAGGTTAAGTATCAGATGTACCATTTTTTCACTCAGTAATGGATTGGTCAGGGATTTTCTTTTGATAAGATGAAAATATTTTAAGGGAGACAACTATATGCTGTTGTACAGGAACAGCAGCTAAAATGACATGCTGCACCTGCAGGAGAACACAGCTAGCCCAGCTTTCAAACTGGATTCCTTCCTAGAATTCTTTTTTGTGTCTACTGCAGTTGCTTTCAAAACATGCTAGGAGACGGCTCAGGGTAGGTATTTCTAAAGCTGTACTTTAAAGTTTTTCCTTCTGCACCAGGACCCTCTAAGTTAATACACAAAGTGAAACAAAATGTAAGCACACTGCTGTAAGTGATGAAGCATTTTTATGGGGATACAGCAGAGGAAGTTTTTGAGTCAGTCGTATCAGAGTATAAGTGAGCAAATAGAGAGGTGAGGGGGTTTCAAGTCCATGTTCTGCATGTTCTGAACCTTTTCAAGCTTTCTCTTGACATATCAGCTCCAAAATTGAGTTACTTCAGGCATTATGGAGCTATCTTATTACTTTTCCACAGTTTTTGATTACATGACTGAAGTCAAGGAAGCAATTTATAAAACCAGGACTGACCTGGCTACTTTCTGGCTTTATTAATAAGAGTTATGAAACAGTTCAGCAATGAATTGAATGAACTGCAAACTCCAGATATGACTCTTAGGAGACCACATCACTTACCTCGTCTGAATATGAAAATTGTTTGTGGTCCCAGTATGTTCATAGTCATGGACGGCAGCTGCAAAGATCATTGCTAAAATTTCCAGTTCTGTGAGCCAGTGCTGGTAAATGAAGAACAAATCATAGTCACGTTTTTTGATAATTGCCTAACTCAGATTAAACCCTAGAGTACTGAAAATGTTTTGCATTACCTTCAACTTAAATAAACTTTCCTCTTATCTTACTCCAGATAACTATATATCCATAACACTTCAGTGCTATACGATAAAATAAATCCTTGTATTTATGATTACTCTGAGACCAGGTTAACATCCTTATGGTCACTAGCAAAGTAAATATTGGCAGCCAAAAATATAAGAAGTTATCAAAAGAATTACACAGTTCACTTTGTGACTGCTTTGAGTATCTAATCTGTTAGCCCACACATGGCACTTGCCAAATTACAGTATATTAATCTAAAAAAAACCTTATATGAAGTTTAGGTTATAATTTGTCTTTTTAGTAAACTCTATATACAGCTAATTATAAATTGAAGGTACAAAATTAGCATTATCTATAGTTTACTAGTGTACATAGCACTAAAATTAGGCCCATGGGAGACTTTTCTGTTTCAAATTTTATCAGTATTTTTGTACTGACAAAAAAAAAAAAAAACCCACAAAAAACACAAGTGCATAAGGCTAGTATACAGTTACACAGAACAAAAGGTAATGTAGGTCATGTATACAAAATAATGCAGACCCTGGAGCTCTGAGCTCTTTTATAACTCTTGCTAAATGAGGCTGTTCTGTATTGCTCAGTTTGTAAATTAACCTCTGTTATCTTCTTTCAAGTTCTATTTCTTGAATGACAATAAGTCCTTGAGGAGAAAATTTACTCTATCTAAAGACGGGGGCAGAAAAATCATACGATAATTAACCCCCACAGTCACAGGACTATTAAGTCAAATGCTAGTCAAGCATTTCCACACATATTTCAGATGGTTTTGGTGTACAAGTAAGCTTCTGTACAAAAGAATCAAAGAACTATCTCAGCTTCATGCACCTGCATATGCGCATACGTGTCTATCAAGGGATATGAAATGTATAAGCTTCAAATGTAGTAAGAGTTGCCAATAGCTGTTCTTCTTTCAAAGAAGGAAAAAGGAGAGAGTCAAGATTTATTAGCAATGTAAGAATAATTAAATAGGTCGTTCAGTGACAAAATAGGACTGCTGAGGAACAAGTACTGGCTGTTGGTGAGGCAGTACAGGTTTAGAAAGGTCACAGACAGAGGAATGAGAATGTACTGTAAGCAGTTCTAAAAATGGAAACAACAACCTTCATCATATTGTGTGCCACAAGAAACCAGGCCATGACCAGTCTTGGCTCTCACAATGTTTTCAACATACTGAATAGAATAGAAACACAGAAAGTGTCATGAAAGCTAAACATAAACTTTGTTTTAAGATGCCTTTTCAAAGGTCAGCTTTTGTAGCAAATAAAATTGTTGCTAGAAAATGCATTTATAAGCAGAAGAACATTCCTCACAGACAATTTCTATGGGCTACACAGAGACTTCATGCATTCATATAGAAGAGAAAGTATTCTCCACACAGTAATTTAGTCAAAATTGGTATCAGTAATCAAATCAGAGAACTACTTTAGCTAAAGGATTTCTAAGTAGAAAAAAATGCTTGCAGACACAGTTAATAAGAGTGTTTCTGAGAGGGAGAGGGAAAAACTAATATCTGGGGGTCTGTAAGACTGAGAAGAGCTGAAACCTGCTTCCCTCTTGAAAGATACCATGTCTTGTGGGTGTCATAGCTAATATAAATTACGTCTTCTATGGAAGTATTATGTATTCTTTATATGTAAATAGATACATTTCAACTAGTGAGTTCTGTTTGAAGCTCTTTTTTTTTACAATTATGGATTAAAAACTGAGTAAGAAATGCACTTATTGGCAGTAAAGACATTTCTTCCTTTACTTTGAGCAATACAGGTACGTGGGAGGAGAAAAGGGATGGTGGGAAGATGATCGATGACTCAAAAGTTCTTCACAAGATGTATTCCCTGGGACTTGGATTCCTAAATCTTTATAAAGATGAAAACTTCATAAATGCAAGCTTGAGTTATACATTTCAGTTGCATCATCTGGGATTTAATCTCTTGGGAAGGTTAATAGACTGTCTGCCATCTGTGATATCTAATATTCTAACACATGGATCTGAGGTGGCTGGATCTTCTTTCTTAAGACAAAGAGCAGCTTTTAAAAAATATAATGATTATTTTATTTCTTTAACAGCAGCTCTGAATATGTCTTGTTCTTCACCAGAATCTCTCTAGAGGCTTGTGGAGAAGAATAAGCTCTGATTAGCCAAATTTTTTTGGCAAATGTGGAAATACCGCTGTTTTCCAGCTTCCTATAAAAGGTACATATGACCTCAACAACAGAAATCATGTAAAAGATTTCCTAAGTCCCAGCTTTTGGAAGCATTTGCTTCAATATGTTTCAGAAATAAACAAGGAAAATAGCAACTCTGCAAGGTCTGGAGTCAGTACCAGATGCTTAAGAGACAATGAAAGCACAAAAACCTCAAATTGCAAACCAATCTGCAAAAAAAAAAACCCAAAAAAGCCACAGGAAATTAATCTAAAATTGCATCAGATTTACTGTAATCTAGATATTTATTAGAAATACAGCAGAGTTTAAAAAAAGCATTACAGTGGACATGCTTTGAAAACTGTTTGCTTGAGAAGCAAACTCCAAATTGTTATTGAGTATGGTACTGGAGGGTTAACCAGGCAACAGGGAAAAAAAATCCAGCAAGTTAAATAGCACATTTTCATGATACTGATGCTTTCTCAAATTGCAAGTGACATTTGGAAGAGAAATACTTTACAAGCTGCAGAATCACTAGGCCCTCTTTCAAACACTGATTTCCATAAATGTTCCTGGTGCCTGGAAAGTACATCTGTTTGAAGGCACTCTTGACTAAGTGGTGTCCTAGTTAGATTTCTTTCCAAGAACTTTCCAGTACCATAGCACCATAGAATCATAGTATGGTTTAGGGTTAGAAGGGACCTTAAAAATCATCTAGTTCCAATCTCTCCTGTCACAGGCAGGGAAGTATCACTATTCAATATCATAATTTGGCAACTAAAATATGAATTAAACCTGGACTAATTTTATAGAAATATTTTGTAGCAGTGATGCAACATTAATGATATTTTGCAGCAGTAAAGTCTAAACTTTTTTGAAAATAGTTGTTCAAATCACATTTGTTAGAAGGTAAAGATGCTAATACTGTAATACTCATGCTGGAAACACCTCTCAAACTCATGCATGCAGTGAAATAGCAGATATTCAAATAGGAAACAGATTCCATTATTCAGTGTTCAGAGATACACTTTGAGTCTTTCAAAGTGGTTTAATCAATGGCTAAACCTCCCAAAATTACTAGGACAGCTCTGAAAGTTGGAACTTCATCCTGGCATCACAAAGAAAATCTGAATGTTAGTGGTTTTTTTGAAGGGCAGAGGGGCACAGATACAATGGGCCAGAGGGATGTTTATAATAAAACAAAAGGATTTTCCTCCTGACAAGTTCCTGCTTCAGGTGTATACCTGCAACAAAGACATGGCTCACATCACTTAACTCTTGCAGTTAATCTAGTACCTTCAAGAATTTTCTTTTACTAAAATATTATTTTGATAGGTGAATATTGAATACAACAACATTGGTTTGGACTCCTCTTGGCAAGAGTTGTCTAGCCTCTGCTTCAGTCTGATATGGAAGTGCTTTCTCAAGAAAACTTCTCAATCTGAAAAGGAATCTTGGCTGGTGAAGACTCCAGGCTTCACTTAAGTAGTATTAGAGTTAAAATATAGCATTACATGCTTACAAGCAAAATACTTCCTTCAAACAGTAGAATAAAAATGTGCAATGCCGGGGACCTTTCCTTGCCTATCCTGGAAAAGCATTTCAAGTGACAAAAGTCTTAAGATAAGTGATTGACTGTCATTTATTGTGTATATAGTAAAACCATCCAGAAACAGCTCTAAATTTTTCTTTTCCGAAGTCTTCTGGAATTGTTTCACAGCTCTGCAAACATAAATCAGGCACTATTTCTTCCCAGCTGTTTCAGTTGCTGTTTGTTTTTTTGGTTTGTTGGGTTTTTTTAGACAACTGTATTCACAGTAAAGACAAATTATCAAAAAAGTCATTGACAGTAATGTCCATTTTACTTTTGCCTAGCAAGCTGATAGGAGAATTCCACTGCTGATATTAAATTTAAGGTAAGTGTTTAGAAATAAAAATGCTTGCACAGATTAATTTCAGTTTCCAAGTAAAAAATTAAAACTACTGTGATGTTTCAAGGCAAATGCAATAGCCTGCCTACTATAGGCACATAGAGTATGCAAGAGCTGTGCTAAAGAAGATTAAAAACTGAAAGAAAAAGCAGTTTCAGAGTTTAAGGCCAGGCTGGATGGGGCCTTGATCAGCCTGGTCTAGCAGAAGGTGTCCTTGCCTATGGCAGGGTGGTTGGAACTGAGCTGTGTTTAAGGTCCCTTCCAACCCAAGCCATTCCATGATGATATAATTTTAAGCCTGCACTGATTCAGTACATTTTTCAACAGCCAGGACCTCTGTAGATACTAAAGTTTCCTTGCTTGATCACACCTCCCATGCTCTGATGTGAAAGTAAAAAATTCTCACCTGCCCACTCCTGCAAATCTATCTCATTAAATATGATCTAAAATACCTAAATCCAGGCAAAGAAAAGCAAAAAGGATTTAAGGATTATTTTTTTTCCTTCCTCTTTCCCTCTGCATTGAAAGAAGTTCAGCCTGGAAGAACTGTTAAAACGAAATAAAGTTCACAGCCTGAACAGTAGTTCTTGAATCTCTCTCTGCAAAACTTTCAGCTGAGCTTTTTCCTTTAGAAGAGAAACATGTACACATTTATTCAAAACAGCAGAGTCTGAGAAAAGAAGTAAATTGAACTTCACAATACTTCTTACCATGATGCCAGTGTGAATCATTATATAATGCACAGTTTGAGTAACATCAGCTGCATGGATCAAATTGTGATAGGGATTTTTGTATTTGCTGTAACCAACTTCAAGAGCTTCAGCAAAAGAAATAAGATTGGGAACAGGGATCTACAGACAAGAAAATATTAAGATAATTGGTATTTTCCTGCAACAGCTGCAAAGTCAAGCATGCAATAAATGAATCACAAATAATATATCATGGGATCCAGTGGGCAAACAATAAAAGAAAAATTTAAAATGTAAAGGTCTGATATCATACATGCAGAAAACTCAGTGAGTTTTCACACCATTTCTGTAGATGTTATATCTCTCTACATACACCATGCACAAGACACTGCTATCAGAGCTATCAGAGCTATCAACCAAATGGTTTTTAAGGCATGTCTGTCTGCACCAGGAATGCATAGGTGGCACATATAATACAGGCATGACAGATAAGAGTCTAACAATAGGATTATCTCCTTTTCTTCACCTGTTTTACCTTGCTTAAGACAAGGTTTGCTTTAATGTCATAGTATGACTTTCCTTCCTCCAGGAAATGTGTGAAGTACAGGTACTATCTGGTCCCACTGATTTTTGCATTGTGCTGGTTTTGGCAGGGATAGAGTTAATCTCCCCCATAGTAGCTGGTGTGGGTCAATGTTTTGGATTTGTGCTGTAAACAGAGCTGATAACTCCAGGATGTTTTGGTCACTGCTGAGCAGCGCCTGCAGAACCAAGGCCTTTTCTGCTCCCCATCCCACCCACCCCTGGGAGCCTGGGGTGCAGAAGAAGCTGGGAAGGGACACAGGCAGGACAGCTGGCCCTGCTGGCCCAGGGGACAACGCTCCACCCGGCCTCAGGGCAGCACCAGGCTGGGGGAGCCTGGCCGGGCACTGCTGCCTGGGCAGCGCTCAGCTGCTGCTGCTGAGCAACTGCTTTTGTTTCCAGCCATTCTTCTGGGGTGTTACTTCTCTCTTAAATATTAATTTTCTATATTATTATTATCACCATCATTATCAAACTGTACATATCTCAACCCACAAGTTTTCTCACTTTCACACCTCCAATTCTCTTTCCCCCATCCTTCTGGGGAGAGGAGTGAGCAAGTGAGTGGCTGTGTGGTGCTTATTTGCTGCCTGGGGATAAACCACTTCACCCATTTAATGAAATTACATATCCCTTAATAATTTTTTCATTATTTAAAAACCCTGCACTGTAAACAATGGGACTGAGAATGGGCTTAAGCCCACTCTGCCAGTAGCATTACGTACTTCAGGTCTGTGTTATAATGGTAGCCCTCCTATGGTTCTGACTTGGGAAAAGCTGGGTTGCCAGTCTAAAATTAAAAGATTCAAGAAACTTCAGGGTGAGACAGCCTCTTCAAAAGGAACAGAGGGTTTTTGCAGAAAAGAGATTTTGAAACTATAAGAAACTTTCATTTGGTACCATAAGAATAAATTTATCATCTTGATCCATTTTTTTACTCAGCCTTTCAAAGTTGGCTGTAAGGACTCCATATTGTATTGCAGAACCCTACAAACACATTGGAAAAGCAATTTTTCTCTTTATATCTCCCCCCCCCCTCTT
>VZUI01071522.1:0-36377 GCA_013401135.1 Cettia cetti
AGAAAGAAAGAAAGAAAGAAAGAAAGAAAGAAAGAAAGAAAGAAAGAAAGAAAGAAAGAAAGAAAGAAAGAAAGAAAGAGAAAATATGGTTAGGTGTGCTGGCCCAGAGACAGTGCTGTCCAGACCTTCAGCAATCTTACAAAAATTGTGACTTTTTTATCATTCAGTTATTCTTCAAAGACTTGGGGGATCCTGGAGTTGCATATTAATATTAAGTCTATGAACACGCTCACAGGATAGAAGTAAGAATCTCAATATAATCCCTTTTTTGGGAAGAAACACATTTGTACACCATACTCCTTAGTTCCTAGTGAAAAGCTTAAATAACAAGCTGAAAGGAGAAGCACTTGATTGTGAGTAGACCTTCTTGAAACTGTTTATCAAAACAATCTTTACAAACCTACTGCTGCATTTTCATTAACTTTGAAGGGGGATCTAAACGTTTTCAGAGGTTTTGGCCTCTTAAAGAAAAACAGATCTTTTCCTTGCTATTTTTTCTGGAAACCAGCACTTTTATCAGCCTGTTGCAAGGTAGAACACTTGAAGTGGTTGCTCAGTTAAAATTGTTTTTCTATTTGTCAAACAGTGGAGAAATAACAATATATTCCAAATCTATTACAAATTGAACAACAGGATATTAACAAAGCAAGTCAAAAACAATTTCTTCCTACGTCAGTCTGAAACTTTTAAATATTTATGAGGTTTTACATTCCTAAATTTAACAGGAGTGCCATAATCCAAAATAACTGCTGAATTAATAGCCAGGAGATAACATTTGTATAAAAGAACCATTTGCTTTACAACAGCAATAAAGGAAACAACAGAATTATGAGTGCAGAGCCTAATTTGAATAATGTTAAAAAAATGATATGTTGTGGGGCTGCAGCAATATTCTGGCTGCACCTGGCATTGACTATCCTCAGCTTCTTAGGCTAGAAATGCAGAAGTCCAGGGTTTAAAGGAGAACAGTCATTAAAACTTCATTTTTTTAATTACAGAGACATAAAAAAATATTAATAACACAGAATACTAAAACATATCCCTCCCTTAAATTTTGCAGTGCTGCAGGAAAAAAATTCAGTGGATTTCTTAAAATAAACAGCCATAACAATGCTCTCTTTCAGGAAAACAGAGAGGATGAAAGTACCATGACAGCAAAATGAAGGGGCAGGTAATTAAAATTAAAGTTACAGTGAAATTGTTTTTTAAAGCACCCCAGTGATTTAGAATCACTTAAAAGGCTATGGGTTTTTTAACATTTTGAAGTTCATTTTTCCCTTTCTAAAAACAATTAAGAACATTATACTCTGGAATCTTTTTACCCTGTGAATCAAGCAATTACAATGCTCTTCGTATCCTAGAGGAAAATTCACATGACTCTTCTATGAGCTTATGGCAAGTTAAAGCCTCCTCTGGTCACATTTCCATACCCTCAGTACTAACCCAAAAATCTGTCTTGAAAGGAATCAAGAACACAAGTTTGGCTGAACACATGGAAGGCAACTGGTCTTGCCTAATAAAATACAAACTCGGCGGTTGCCAGACTAGGAAAATATATGAGTCGTAGGTAGCTTGAAAAAGAGGATATCATGCCTCCAAACAAGAGCATAAGGATGAGATCTGTGGTTGCTCCATACTCAGGCATGCATGGAATAGGGTGGAATGAATACAGGAAGGAGGAAAAACACCTTTGTACTCAATTCAGATTGGAGACAGATTCTCCTTTCCTCACTGCTCGTTGCTACCACGTAAATTCTATCACAGCCTGCTCATTACTTGTGAACAGGTAAGAGACAAGGGACTGGTTGAGCCTTAGTTTCCATCAGCCATCACAAAGGGCCACTGTCATTAATGACCCTCCTACTGCAAAACGTGGAACACCAAAGTGGCTTTCACCACACAGTCACAGTTCTGGCCACTATAAAAGACAGCCCATGGCAACAAAAAAATAACATTTTTGGTTCAGTATTAATAAGCCTTTGGGCTTCTGTGAGTGAATAAAGCCTAAGAAGGAAATTGCTTACTAAATGATTTTCCACTAACTCATCTAATAGTATATTCTTCACAATCTTCTGTGTCCATATTGTGGTAAAATCAGATGTAAAGAAACTGGTGAGTTCTTCCCAAAGTATTCTTCCTTTGTAAATTATGCACTACCATAGTAGCTAAACACGGAAAACACTGACATCCTACTTTGCCATCTCATGTTAAAATTTCTCTACTTCAGTTTTAGTACCTCTGTGGATAAGACATCAGGGCACATTATGCCAGGGAAGTCTTTTGAAACATACTGATAAGTATATTAGTATGGCTTTGTTTAAGAAAAAGATAAATTCTGCCATTTGATATACTCAGCTTTCTTCCTATGCAATACCAGAACTATCCTGTAACAGCAACTTCCACTTAGTGAATGTAGTCCACTTTTTGCATAGCCTTATTTACAGTGGCATGTGCAATGATCAGCAAGGTCTCCTCATCAGAAAATACTGCCAGACTGACAGAAAGAAGTAGCAAGAAACTTGATTATATTTAACACATATAAAGTTATCTCATGAAACATATATCCCAATGTAGCAAAAGCATGGCAAAATAACGTGGTGCAGATCTTAAATCCCAGGGGCACTGTTAGAGTCCAGAGTCTACGTACTGTTCGAATAGCAGGTCAGGATCTGACCTGATGTACACTCGAGTGAAACTGGAGCTCCAGACAACATGACACACACAGAAGAAATAAAATTGCCTTTTCAAGTATCTCTTCATCTCAAACCTCTCTCAGAAGATTAGAATCTGAAAAACCTTGAAGGATGATCATCAAAAACTGAAGAGAAGGTATCAAAGTGAAGAATACTGAAATGTGATACCTTCATTATCTCTCACATAATCTTCTATGATTCCATTAAGCCATTTCAAAGACATCATTTTCTGATGGTAAAGATTTTTATTTGTGAAAGGTTCTTTTCATATATAAAGGCCTCTAAAATATTTGCTTATATTTATAGCTGCAGGCAGGCATCTTTTAAAATATATCTTTATAGTCAGTTATTAGCAGCAGTGGACAGATTTTGTACTTCTTCATAGCCATGGAAGACCAAAGCCTGTTATATTCCAGTCTGACACGTTTACTCTCTCCGAGAGAGAGAGAATCAAATGTTGCAGCTCTGGCATGTTTAATGCCCAGAGCAAACTGGCATTTAAAGGCCTCCATCTGTTACTGGAGACTGTGGATGGCAACTCTTTGCCCTTCACTACACTGAGTTAGCACCTCTTTTCCAATGACCAGCTGAAACAGAGGCAGGGCAGTGGCATTAGAAGGGAATTTCCCAATATTTACAGTAAAGGGGAGTGGGTATGGAAATGACTGATGTGTATTTTCCTCTTGATCTTGATTCTAATAATTTTTTTAACATGATTATCACAGGAGCATTGCTCTGCCTTCAATAGTGAAACACAGCCTCGTTTAGTTTGGAGAGAGCTTTTGAGATCAACCAGTCATACACCCCTGTCCCAAGGACAGCTCATGCTGCCATATAAACACACTCTGAAGCTGCCAGATCTACCAGACTCCTTTGAAGTTCCAGTCTCTGTGAATGTCTTATATCTGAACAGCTGTTGGATGAAAGGCATGGTGGAACAGGATTTGTGTATTGTTTACCTCCTCAGATTAACCCCACAGAGAAACAGAAGGTTGCAACTGTGAGATCAAATGCCCAAACTCTGCCCCAAGTCCCACTATAGGTGTCTAAGCCTTTTACTGGAAAAGGTCATTCCTTGATTTAGTCAAAGTTTTACATCTGTAAACCAAGAATAATGCAGTATATGCATCCAGCTTCAAAATCTGCAGCTGAAGCATGTATATGTCTGTGGTGCAACTGCTCCACCTTTGAATGGCAAATTAACAGCTTAACATGAAATGTAGAGATGAATTGTAGAACAAAGAAAGTTGCATTTAGACTTGTTTCAAAAAGTTGTGTTTGGTTTAACCATTTACCAAATATGACTACTGTTTAGTATGATGCTGGTATTTCTTTTAATTAAAAGAGAAACTTCACAGCATTAAGAAAACTATTTAGTCTGCTTTATCTATCAGAATAAAAAAAGTAGCCATTAAGCAATATATCACTATCAAATATAGCATTTAGGAATTTTTTTTTTTATTCTTATCATGCAGTGTGGGCTTAGGACAAAAGTATGGTATTTAATTTCTGCTTTTGGGATAAAACTGTATGTGCCTGAGAAAAGATTTGTCTTCGTATAATTTTAATTTTAAAAGGGCAAGGGAACGTATGTCATTACAGTGTTACACATGCTATTTCCAAAGCTAGCCCCAGAATTATAGCTAAAAAGCAGAAAGCATTTTGAATATTTCTATCAGTCAATCAATCCTATCTGAACATACCACTTTCTGAAATTGAGAGCCATCAAAAAGAAATAATACATTTCAGAGATAAAGATGATATATAAAATTTTGTTACAAACTATAATAGACAGAAAAAATGTTATTTTATCTTACTAAAAATCAATCCTTGATGCTAGAGTTGTTTCCTAGTACACAGAAAGAAAATATATGGCAGCCTATAAAAAGAACAAGAAATTTTGATTTTAAAAGAACAAAGGCATAAAATAAAAACAATTAATGGTCTAGGCATCTATTATTCTTAAAGCCAAAGTCCATAACCACAGCAGCCTAGGACTGGAGTTTTACAGGGCATGCACATTGGACACAATGATCTCCCAAGGCGCGCTGGGGAGTGTTCACGTCCTTTTGGCTGATGGTGATTAGGAAAGAACCAGTGTGTCACATACTGCAGGCTAGCAACTGTCGAGTTTTTATGGCCATCAGTGCAGATGAGAAGTTTGTACAAAAGGGTCTATTCAGTCTCTGCTTCAGAATTTCAAATAAACAGAAGCAGCAAACCTAGGGCAACTATTTCTCTATACTACAAAAGTGTCAGGCTGCCATTTCCCACAAAGCTTTACTTGGTTTTGGTGGCAAAAAGTCAGCTTTGTTACTCCCATGAAGAGCAGAATGGGTAATGTGGACTGCCCCCCCCCTTCATGCCTGTAAATTTGGGAGGGTGAGGAAAGTGGGATACAACGTAGCCTTTTCCTACCCAGAAAGTGGAGGAAAAGTTCTAGCTCCTTCCTTGAAGACTTAGAAGAGGAAAAACATGATTAAGGGTGGAAGGAGTAGGGACAAGTTCTTCTCACGGTGGACATGATGTGAAGGCATAGGGGGGAACTCACACATTTGGTGACAAACAGCCCAAACTGTGCCCTGCAACTCGCAGTTGGGCACACAGAGGAAGAGAACATGTGAAAAGAAGTGAAGGTGTTGCCAAGATGAGACACTAAAAAAAACCAAACTCAAACCAGAACCTCAAAAATCCCACCAGAGCCACAGTGGCACGTGCACTAGTATCACACTATTTTTGTGATCCCAGCACACTCCAGCAGCTCTCAGTGCACCAAAGCCAACATGCAGGACCACAGTCCCGTGTCATCCTGGGGCCATGGTGGTGCTGCAGGGGCACAATGACACTGGATGGGATTTCCTGGGAGCCACTGGAATTTTCTTTCTGAGCAGCTGTGACAAATCAGGCTGGTTGTACAGTGACTTGTGGGCAAAGTTATGCAAATGTATGAGTGGGTTACTGCTCCACTGGGGAGAAAGTCTTATTTTAGACCTGCTAGAGTGACAGCTATAGCAGAATACTGTCAGCTGGATAATAAAGAATATTGACAACGCCTTCAACCTTACAACGTAGGTTTACAGGAATCCTACAGAGAACATTTCTGTGATTCCCCTTGAAGTATGTTTTTTGTCTATTTCTCCTTACTTTTTGTCAAGTTCTGATTGCAGGTTTAAAAGAAATCCAGCCATCCTATTCCAAACCCATAAATCACTCCCTGGGAGCACTCAGGGCTGCCCAAAAGAGCTTTCTCTCCAAACCAGAGGTTCATCTCACTACAGCTTCACAAGCCAAGGCTTACCCCACATGAGGCTTCTGCAGGGCAGGCTGAACACTGAGCCCAGCTCCTCTCCCCAGAGCAGAATGTACATCCTCCACTGCCCCTTTCATCCACAAAGCCCCCTAGCAGAGAAAGCCCAAGCACCCTGCACTGCAGCACGACCTCTGGTTCACACACAACTCACAGCCTCAGCAACACCAGCTTTTTGACAAAACCCAAAGTGTGCAGATCCCATTCTTTCTACAAAAATCAAATAATAGGCACTTAAATCTTATACTTATTTAGCTCCTTATTTACTACCCACATACTATGACCTTTATAAATTTTCTCTAAACAAAAGTTGCTTTAATATATCTCTGCTTTGAGGTAAAAGACTGCAATACAGCCATAAACGCTTGTTTCTTGACATTCATGTTTTAAATACATGAGTATATTATGCTGATTATAGCTTTTCCTTACCACTCCTCACAGCAACAGGTTTCCTTCGGGGACAGTAGAGGTAACACCAGTAGTACTGGAATCAGCTTGACAGTAGAGATTATGAAGGCCATCCATGGATGGATTTTTTGTTATTTTTGGGGTGGGGTTTCTGTGTGCCCTGAGCTTGTTGCAAGGACAGAGCACACACAGCTGTGTGGCAGCAGAGAAAGCAGGGGTAGGCAAGTTATGCTGAAGTAACCAAGCAGGCTGTTGTATGCACAAGCAGATTATGATGGGGGGGAGTTGTGTGCTATAGTTGATTTCTGACACATGTAAAGTGTAGTTTAAAATTGAAAGACTAAACCCACAGAACTACTGACACAATTTCTCTTAGAAAATATATTTACTCTGTCAGGGATTTTGCCCAGATGAAACCAATAGCAGACTACCCCGAGCAGACAATGAAACAGTGTAATAAAGAACCTATACAAGACTGCAATTACAAATATTTCTGTGCATAATATAGGCTAGATAATATTTTGCTTGCATGACCCAGGCCCACACATCCCAAATTTATCTAGAAAACAAGTGTGCAGCCAGGGAATTTTTTTCTTTCAAATAATCCCAGAGCCCAAGTTAATACTTCATAGAAGCATGGTCACTCACACACTCATGTGTGGGAACAGCCCTTTCAGCACAGCCTCATTCTCACCAGCTGATGGAGGAATAAAAAAAAAAATAAAATAAAATTGTTGGATAAAACATGGTTCAACCTGTAAGGATATTTCTCCTCCATCTCTCAGTGACCTGTGACACATGCAAGAAAGACATGCTGCCTTGTGCTAAGAACATATTCTACCACATGCACACACACAAACATTATGATGGTGTGAAATTGCACTGGCATTACATTTTTTCAGGATTTTACGGCTTAACAGAAATGCTGCTTGGCGACCAGCCTTAAAGTGGAGCAAGGATGGCACCCAGTGGCCAAACAGATTCATCTCAGAAAAACGTCTCCCAGTCTTCACTTCGGAGAGTTTTACTTCTAAAAACATTCTAGCTTTAATATCAACTCATTGGAAATGTTGAAAACCCTTAAAGGACACTGCCTTCTTCCTTTGGGGGGACATTTAAGTTTCTTGCTGTAAAATAAGTTTTTAAAAGCCTGTAGAAATATTGCCATTAATAATTTAAAATCAACTTTATTTATGACAAACATTTACAACAAATTTATGACAACTGCTTGCAGCTGGAACACTGCATAGAGGCAGAAATAAAGTAAAATATTTTTTCCATTTGTAGGGTATATGCTAAGGAAAAAAATTCCTGGTTTTAAATTCTAAATTAAAAACTAAGTTTTTAATTTTAAAATTAACCTTGATAATATTAATGATTTAATTCTAAAATTAACATTGATAATATCAATGCCAATTAGAAAGTTTCTATCTAAATAAAGTTTGGTGCAAAGCAACTTGATTTTTTAACCAGAAAATTCCTAGTTATAATTCTCAGCCTACCGGGGCTACAGAAGAAATCAAGCACAGATAAATAAGGAATAATTTAAAATGTGAGCTATTATGCCATATTTATAGATTTCTTTGTAAATTTCTTTCTTCCATGAGATAAAATAAACACTACAATGGTCTTTCTGGAGCAGTTGGGAATACAGGTCTCAGAAGAGTGAGCTGTCACAATCAGGACCAGCCCAAGGGATGTCTTATCAGCTGCATGGGGAATAATTTTCCCCTCTTTGGTGGCAAAAGAACCATGATAAACTCACACTGAAAAACTCCTAAACTACCATCTTTCCCTGAAGTACCTCAGATTTTTAAATTATGCTGGCCCACTTCCACTGCATGAGTCTTTGCTAGACAAATTTTTCTTCCTGTTTGAAAATCTTTCCAAATAGAAATTCCTAAGTTTGTCACTGACTGAAGTACACTACTTTATTATTTGACAAGTGTTATTATTTTTTTCCTTTTTCAATCATCCATCAGATATCCCTCTGGCTTGCATGGCAATTTAAATGTATTCTATGCCTTACCGTTTTTTGCATGGTTGCTGGCTAAATAGTGTAGCAATGTTGAATTCTGTTTATTCCTTGATGTTTACCATTTGACAAGGGATTGTTATGGAGCATGATGACTGATCAGATTGAAGGATGGACAACAGGTCTGTTGGGTAATAAATCATTTCATCTTCACTTGGGAGCAATGCTGTGTTCCAACAATTGCTTTTTCTAACTTGTTTTTCTAAGCATTTTCAAGACCTAGACCAATTGTGGTTTCACATATGGAAACAGATGTAAAAAACACAAATTTTCCCATGTGAATAACAAAAATCCAGTATCTGAGAGCAGCATAGTAGCAGCATGGTTTTTTTTTTAGAATGGACAACTTAATAATCCTAAGTGTTTTATTACTTCTCTGCTGAAAATGTCTGTTGTTTAAGTATCACTGTATTACCGTGCATAATTACTAAGAAACTGAAAAACAGCCACTATTAAAGGCAGTAAGTCAGTAATATTTTTCAACTACTTGGAATTTTTTCTGTACTGTAAATATTAGCGTATAGCAGAAATAATTAGAATTATCTAGATCAATTGAAAGCTATTTCAGCTTTAGAGAAGAAGGCTTTTTAAAGCAACTAGTAAAAAGACTATTTTGATCATGCACATATTTTAATTTTCTATTATTTTAATTGACTAAAGCTTATTACTTTTTAAGGTATTTAATGAGGAGATTTAAGCTCTAGTCTAACTATGAAGTAGCTGATCTTGGAAATAGTCATTTATTATTTAATATTTCTAGTTACTGTGTGTCTTTACTGTGCAGTTAGAATATAAATGTTGATTTTTCTCTTCTTTTTAAAATCATAGCCCTTAAAATCCTTTATTTTTAACCCACAGTGTAAATGTATCCAAAGATTATTCTTCATAGCATAAACATGCTGGAATAAAGATATTTTGCTTCTGAATATTAAAAAAATTCCACAGAAGTCCTTTATTGACTTCTGCAATCCCCTTGCCCTGAAGCAATCCAGACCAGAATCTATTCCTTGCTGAAAGAAGCCTATCCCTTTAAAAAATTCATTTAATGACTTGTGCTAAACTCATAAATTAACAGAAAAAGCTGTCTGGGCATGGGTATATGATTAAATTGTGGGCTTTATCTAGCTTCCAGGCCCTAGGCTTCTTTCTTTTGCCTTAACTCTCCCAAATCATATATAGTTTTTCATCAAGAGAAATATTTATTTTAAAACAGGATTTACTTCTCCTACACTAGAAAATAAACTGGTTTGGTGCAGGCTTATCATACAAATACAATACAGTTGCATCACACAATTTTGTTGCAGTCCGAAAGTGGAATTGCTGAAACCTTTCACAGATGTTTCAATATTTCTGTGCCCTCTTTACAAATGGGAAACCAAAACAAGAAGCACTGCCCGGCCCTGTTCAGATGATTTGGCAACACAAGGACAAGGAACTTGCCCAGTTAGAGTGCAAATATTCAGAGGGTGGATCTGTGCTCACAACCACTGCAGCCTCCCTTGAACTCCTGCAGAGCCAACAGCGGCCTGGACCCAAGAGGGCAGCTCAGTGCTTGAGCCTCACCAGCCTAAAGTACTCCTTGTGAACCTTCCCTCCAAAACATCCTGGAAAATTCATATTCCATTTGCTCTGGAGGGAAGCTAATATTTTACTCTGGGAGCTCTATGTTTTCACCTGAAATAATAAATATGGCCATTTTAGAAATTTTACAAGAGGAATCCCCTCAGTGACCTTTTGCAGCTGTTAAATCTCATCTTGATTACCCATGAAGCCAATAAACTCAAATGCTGAAATTTTAATAAAACTGAATGTTTAAGTTTTTTAAACCAAATTCAGAATTCACACTAGCTTTTTCAATTACTATTCCTTGAATTAGGGTAGCACTGTAGTATGGCACCAGTCTAGCAGGACAGCTCCAGAAATAACTCCTGCAAGGTGCCTCTCATGTCTCTGACATGAAGAATTCATCCAACTATCTTTATTTCTGATAAAACACCACATGAAAGAAAATAATAAAAAACTCTCAGGGAATATTATTTGAAGTGAAAAAACATACCCCTGTGGTGCACTCCTTTCTGCCTTGGTGAGCTGCACGTTGGAGATTCCCTGACCCAGAGAACATCAGTCTCAATTTGCCTTCTGCTAATTCCTCATTTTAACTCATTAACATCTACACTGATAGGTCATGTAGTTAAACTACAAGTTTGCTGAAGAGCATTTTTAATCAGATTAAAATCTCCACCCTAATTTCATTTGATGTCTCTAAATCCAGACATTTTATGAGAAAACACCATGAACAATCTTTCCCTGCTCCACTTGTCCATGCCCTGTTCACTGAAACTGAAAAAAAATTGAACTACAGAGCACTTATCTGAAGTCAGATGACAGTCTCACATTTCAGAAACTAGTCTAAACACTTAGTTTTTTATTTTATCATTGTTTATTATTTTCAGTGTATGCAGTGTGTTCTTCACTTCTTGTTTCAATGACAACTGAGGACATGGGCACATGTCAAAGTGTACAAAATAATGTAGTACAACAAAGACCTTGGTTTCATGAATTATGAAACTCTTAACACAATGCTTTAGTTCTTGTCTTACGTGGGCAGTAGATGTGGAAAAGCAGAGAAATAAACTCTGTTTTACGTCTTGTGATCATGTACCTTTCTCAAAAAGGAAAAAGGGAGCACAAATCAATATTAACACTTAGCTCTGGTTACCCTCAAAGGTTTTCTTCAGTTTTTTCCTGTTATTGCTATTCTCAGTGGAACCTGAGCAGCTGGAATAGCACTAGGCAAAAGCTCAGTGCCAGCCCACACCCTGCAGTGACAGCCAAAGGGAAGTGTGCGTGAGCAGCCTTGGAGGCCAATCTGGAAAATCCTGCAGCGTGTGAAGAGCTCCGTGTTTCCCCACACACGTGGCTGGGCCCACAGCTCACAGTGCTGATGCTGCAGTGGGACTGCATGTTGTGGGTTTTGGGAAACGCAGGGGACCAAACTGATTGACACAGCAGTGCCATAAAAAAAGCAGCAATGGATAACCCCCCCCATATTCTATGGCAATATTTCATAAATGGTCCAAAACAAAGGCCAGATGCCTTTCTGATGTTTAAGATCAGATGTTAAGGAAGACTATGAAGTAATCACAATAAACTACTAAAAATTATTTAATTCCAAGCTTATAAAAGTAATTAAAGTAGTTCTAAATTGAAAGATGACATCAGAGAATAACACAGCCAAGGAATGCTTTCCCTATTGTTTCAAGTATTGAAGATAAAATCAGTACAAAAATTTCATTTGTTTTCATTGTGCTGCCCATTGTTATACATTTTGGGGTGCATAAGGCATGAATAACAAATATTAAATCATAGATAACTCACTCCAAGTATCAAATTCACATAGATCCATCAACTTTCATGGATTCAACTGTTTACATTGTCATATACAGTAGCAGTCTTAAAAGTAGTTTCTTTTTTTTTGTGGTTCAACCCTTTTCATCATTCTGTAGTTAAATGAGTGCTTTTAGGAAAGACACAGAAGCTTATCAATGTGAAGGTAGATCTTAAATAGCCACACCTCAGGCTACAAAACTGAGAAATGCAGAAATCGTTATTCATGCTACATTTTGAATTGAAGATTCTGTAAAGCAGGTGATACATTATTTTCCATTGTGTATCTCTCCTGTGTGCTGTTTGACCTAAAAAAGGGAATTTCTCCCAGGGCTATAAATAATGCATCATAGTCATTAAATATTGATCTTGCTTATGCCATTGACAGCTGCGCAATTAGGCTTGCTTCTTAAAAATAGCTTGTTGTACATTTCCCATAATAGGACAGTGTTTACATATTCTCTTTGTAAACTACATTGGCTAAATTTAAAGGTGACGTGTGTTTGTGGGGCTGCTTGCTAAGTCACAGGACTTGTTCATTATTGTCTCATAAATCAGTAACTCCTGCTATAAATATCCTGTCCTGGACCCAACTCTGTGTTCTTTACTCATGTATCTATATTTTTCTAACACATAATTATATTTAGGCTTGCAAAACCTGAATTTCAGTAAGAACAAACCTGGCACTACAGGACAACACTATAGGATATCTTCAATCTCAGATTAATCAGACTTCAAGTGCCTTATCTATTCCAATGACACAAATGTTTATAGCACTAGTACACAGCAGAAATGAAAAAATAGTCTTTTAAGTCTAAATACAAGGGAGAAATGAGTTGCCACCATTTTTAAAATCATAGCCATTTCTAACATCTTGGAAATAAAATTAATATTGATATGATTCAATGGTGATTACTTTAGCTAATCCTGCCAAAATTCAGTTTGAATTTAGCACAGTTTTGTAGATGCAAGAGAGAAGAAGCACTGCGATAAGCAAGCTGAAAACTTCAGACATTCTAAGAGAAATTTGCACTTAAGGTGATTTTTTTTTTTGTTTTACTTGCAACTGCCCATGAAAAGTAAAGTTTACATTTTATTTCTGTATCTGGAGGAATGGTATCAGAAATCTGCCTATTACAGTAATGCAGCACATAACAGAGAACCTAAAAAAAATATTATGCAGTTTGTATTAATTTAATGGTATATTTAATTTAAATATTTTTTGAAGCCATCATAATCTAAACCTGAAAATTAAAAAAAAAATCTAAAAACATTTAGAAGCCAATTGTATGATAGGGTCCATTTTCATACCCTCATGTTTTATTGTTCCATACTGTGAACTTAGCTCTCTATTTTTCCAGCTTCACTAGCAATAGTGCATTGCACTTTTCCCCAGATAAACATCTGGAAAAAGGTTTAATATCTTAAGAGTTTCTTATTAAGGTGGGGTTTTCTTCATTAATTCCTAGATGGGATTATAAGAAACAGAAATAAATATTATTTATTTTACAGAATCTGGTCACAGTGATAATGCTTAATTCTTAAAAATATACCAGATATATTTGTGAATTTGTATGTTAGTGAATTAATCTGATAATAGTAAGAAATTTTTGATGAAATTTTGAGTAAAAAAATCAACTTTAACTACTCTTGCTAGGTTTTCTATAATGAAATAAAATAATTCACTTGTAAAAGACAGAGGAAAAATAAACTTCAAGCACACTTGCAATTTTTCACTTTTTATCAGAATATTCTTGAGATCCTAAGCAAATAAAAATTAATGGAAAAAAATTTGTGAAGACTATAAAAAATGAAATTACAAAGAGGGAAAGAAAAAACCTGTACTACGAGAGTATGTAATTATTTCCAAGATCCTGGGGTCCAGTTACAGTATGTTTGGGATAATATGTTGAGAAGTTGTCAACTCAAATGTATTGTCACTCTGAAGTCATTAATTACTGCTGGGTTTTGTGTCAGCCAGGAGCCAATAGTGATCTCCTGGCATCACTCTCATTTAGATGTTTGTGTCGTGTGTGTGTCTGTGCTCTGACTGAGCCAGGACATCGGGTAAATCGTAACAGGCCTTTGCTCTGACATCTGCCAATAAATCACCACAGAGAGAGGGGACACTTTTAGCCCCAAACACCCCCAGAGGGAGGGATGGTTTATTAGCTAGCCAAGTCTAGAAGATGACCCTAATATAACAAAGGGCTTATACAAAATATAACGATATAACAAACAGGGAAAAGAGCAGTGATTTCAGGGTAGGATGCCTCAGGAGACCTCAGCAGGGAGGCTGGCTGTAAGCAGGGAGATGCGAGCAATTTCATCCCACAGATGGATGGCCCTCTCTGGGATGAGCTCTGTGTCACAGGTCCACAAGTCATGCTGGTTGTCTTTGGCGTTTTGTTCTTTTGTTTTGTTTACATCCTGTGGTGTAAAAGCATTAACAAAGACTACTTGAGAGTAATTTTGTCAGGAATTGAAAGTGAGACAACTGGATATAGATATGGAAAAGGGACAATTTTTCTGAAGAAATAGCCTAACTTTAGGCATAGCTTGGTTATGTTCCTTGTTTTCTCATCTATGTTCTTTATAAGAAATGTATCTTTTGGAGTTATTAATGAATAAATGCTTTTCATTTCCTTTTACCTTATTATTAGCCATTAAATGGAAAGTCGCCTTCAAGGTAAATGGATAACGAAAAGACATTTCTTATTTGGGGACTGGTCTATCTATTAATGAAATCACCTGGGAAAACAAGTAGAATATCTTATCACATGAGCATCTGAGACCAAAGAGTAACACAGCAGGCAGTTACTTCAACTACAGAGACTATAAAGGAGAGTTGTCTTCCAATTGCTGACAGTAATCAAGTATGGAACTCTGGTACATACAAAGATACTGGTGGAATCCTGAGAGAAACTATATTACAGATGCTTATTCTAAGGTAAATGGAAATACAAAAACAAAACAGAAAACTGATGGTCCTTTCTTTCCTCTTTCCCAACAGTATTCAGTTCTTTTTGCCAAAAACTGAATACAACTTACTGCGCACACGAAAGTATTTCCTGCAGTGTTGGATGATCTTCAAGCATGCTGATTCCAGCAATACTTCAGCAATCTCATCATCAGCATACATAAGTGTGGGTAATTGTACCAGTAACTACAGTGGAGGGAGAATATTACACCCTTATCACCAGGTATTAATACAGATACCAGGTACAGCCATAATCTATAATCTATAAACTAATTAACTTGCAAGAGCTGCCCCTCCTCAGCCCAGATCACTCAGCAGTATCAGCTCTGTGCCAGGCATGTGTTCTCCCTTTCACCATAGCCATCCCTGTGGTGCAGAAAGCAGGTTGCAGCCTGACAGCCAAGTGTCAAAATAACCTCTCAACAGCTCTTTTTCATCCAGACAGATGCCAGGGCTCCAGAGCAGGGAATGCCAGCAATACGGGGTCACAACTCTCCAGATCTCCTTCCCAGACCTCACTACAGTCTCTGATGCACTTTGTGTCTGGGAGACCAAGAGTGATTCCCACCATCAGACCCTCCCACACAGCTTTGAGGAGCCCTCTACCAGCCCTCTGCCTTCTCACAGCCAAGGGAAGCATCACCAAATTTCCCAAGTGCCTCCTCAAGCAGGAAAAGACAAACAGCCTATCACAAAAGCAGCTCTGGAGTGCTGGCAGTGATGGAAGATCAAGGTCACTGGTCCTCCCACTTTCTAGCCCATAGCAAGGCAGGATTAAGTGAGAACATGTAATTATTGGTCCCTACCAATGCTACACTCAGAACACAACACCTTCACATTCTGCCAAGGGCACTTACAGGAGTTAGAAAATCCCCCTATCCAGCCTTCTGAGCCTATGCACCATCAGGACAGTGAATGCTCCACTTTTTTAGAAAACACAGGGCAGCTTCCATGCTATAAGCATGTAAAGTCTCCAGTTCCTTTCTTTTTCTCTAGTCTCTCTCTCATCTCCTACGTGGTATGATTTCCATGTGATGGTTCCTGCTGAGGAGGCCACCAAATCCACACTGACAGGCAGTTCCAGTAGCTGGTGCTGAGACAATGGGACTTGGCTGCTGTGCACCCACCACTGCAGCTCTTTATCCTCTGAAAGAAATTTTCCACCTTCCCTGCTTAACAGCCTTACATGTAAATAATTTTTATTAAGATTTTCTGCTTATGATGTAGACTTCTCTCGGATAAGCTAGACAAATATTAATTTACTGTTATAGTTTCAGAAATAAGTATATTAAAAACTTAAATCTTACCTTGAATTTATCAACTTCTGCCTTCGAACATGTTGCATGATAAGACAACACCTGCCCCAGAACAAAAGAAAAAACCACATTTTTGTACACTTGACAAGTGGGAATATCAGGACTCTGTACTGCAGTCTAATCAATTGTGTTTAAAGCAAATTTAATTAGCATTTGTGTGATAATTCAGTTCTGACTGACAGCATGTAATAGCTAATTACAGGTTATCAGGCATACATTTGGCAGTTATACTGCAGGGAATTTTATAGGGAATAATGAACAGCAAGTAATTTAATATTATGCGGAATCCTACATTGTTCACCTGAAGTTCTACAATCAAAAAAGAAAGAATTTAATGTAAAAATAACAGCAGATTTACAGATTTTTAATAATGCCTTTTGCTATACTGAAAAGCTTTAATGCATATACTAGTGGCACATCACTGCATCCAAATATCAGCACCTCTGTGCTGTGTCTGATATTCTCTTTAATACCATTCTGGAGCTGGCAGGATCAAATAAAATGTACAGAATACTGCACAGCTGCTCTTATTACCTCTTAGTATGCATCCATTTATATGTAGCACATTCTGTCCTTGTGGGTTGATGCTAACATTGAATAAGCACAGCAGAAGGTACCAAAGCCATCCTGTGTTCTGGACCTGCCCTGGTCTGGCTGTGCATGGGATGAGCTGCTGGGCCATGAGGGAGCTCCCAGAGCCAGAGTACTCCCAGCAGGACACGACCTCCTCCCTGCTCTGCAACAGCTGACCTGCTGATGTGTAAAGCTTTGATACAAGCTTCTCACTTTGAAGTAATTTTCATCTATGAACGTGTCTGTTATTCATACAAACACCTAAACTGTGTCTCTCAGGGCCTTAAATTGCAATACCTTGTAGCAGTAAGTCCCAAGGCGTATTTACTCTTATCAGTTTTAGAGATGCCACCTTTTACAGTAACAGGAATTCATTCCTGCACTATAAAAGAATAAATAAACATAAACTCATTTGGTTTGTATCCCATTTTACTTTATATAATTATACACCATGTCCTTTCTCAAATAGTATCTATTTTTTTGTCCAACCCTACGGCAACTTCTCTCAGAAATTGGTAAGATTAGTCAAATTACATCTTCTGCTATGACAGATTACACTTAATACCAAAATTCTCATCAAGCTTCTCCTTGATTTGTATTCATTATATCCCTCTAGACTTTTTCAGTCTTCCTTAATATTTGTTATTTTAATATTTAAATAATTTGCAAATCTTGTGTCCTTAGTAAAAAAAAAGTATTTATCCTGGCTTTGAATCATGAAAACCTTTCCTGATCATTTATTTATGTTTTGCTCTTCTAATTATTAATCAATTTTATCAGAATACTATATGAAATCCTGTATCAGTATATATGGATAAGAATCTTATTATTATGTATGACAAGTTCATTTATTTTACATCTGATATCAATGTGATTTTCAAGTGCCATTCATTGCCATTATAACTAAATACATAAATACTAATGAAGTATTCTATTAATGAAAATCTGCAGTCCTTAATCTACTGTTCAGTACTTTTCTCCTGCATCTTCCATCACTTTATGCAAATATTATCAAGATTTATTGCCCATTTATAGAAAAAATTACTTTTCATTGAAGAATAATGGCTATTTATCAAATCTATACTCTACATGCAAGTGTTATGGTTAATAGACTTATTTTAAATCAAAGAAAGAAACTGTATTTTGAACCAAAAAAAAATATTTAATTTTCTTTAATTTCAGTAGCAAGTAACAAACTTCTATATGAAGTTTAATTCCTATATATCTGGGTGTGACATTTAGCACTGCTTGTTTTTCTTGCCAGGAGGAGCATTCATGCTAAGGTGTCATATTGCACAAATATCTGGGACGTATGAGGACTCACACTACTTCATGGCTATGACATGTAAAGTATAAAGGATCTTGCAGGAGGCCTGAAAAGGTAAGCTTTTGACTTTTCCTCCTACATGGGTAGATATATACAAATAATGAAGAAAGCTGCTTATGCTTTGAATTTCTAACACCAACAGTCTTACAGACTTTGGAAAGCCTTAATAGGCCTGTGTGCATCACAAGATACAACCCCACTAGGAAAGTTAGTATCTCAAACCCTAAAGCAAAGGAAAAAAAAGGCTCTTTAAAGTAATTCAGCTGGGTTTGATTTTTCTTTTAATAGAAAGAATTTTACATCACATTCAGGCCAATGTTATTTTGTGGTTCTTTTATAAATGGTACTGCAGAAACTCAAAGGAGTTACACAGGTAAAAGGTGCACACACCAGGGATAACTAGATCCTTGTCTTCTCTTATCACATGTGAAGTTTAAAATAAAACCAATATCTTAGTGATGTTACCCTTTCCTCAGAGCGATGTTTTAAGATTAATCAGTCTTGCATGATGCTTTTTGAAAGATCTGAAATTTCATTCACTGCTTTTAATTATTGTTGTAGGAATAATGTAAATTTGTAAACCTATCCTCAAAACTCCAAGCTTTTTTCTCACCAAGGTTATTTTCAATATGATAATGTTTAGAATCTCCAGATATATAATAGACAACAGTGCTATATTGTTGAATCTGTTAGAGAAGTTTAAATAATTGTAGTTTTTTAAAATATAGTTGGCTGTTTTACATGTGACAATTAGGAGCAAGAAAAGGTTTCACGAAGATGTACACATACATCAAGAGCCACAGACTGTTTTGCCCAGGATTTCTTCACTTGGTCATACATAATTGTATTGTTGATACCCAGGCCACAAAAAATAACAAAAGCCTAAAATTTAAAAAGAGAAAAAAGATAATCAATTATGAATCAGTTATAATACAAGCACAAAGATGAATACTGTCTTAATCATTAAAAGAAATTGCATGGAAATATTAGGAATAATCATGTTTAAGCAGGTTATTTTAAGAATGCAGGTGAGTCACTGGCCTCCAAATGAGAGATTAGATGCCAGAAACTTGTTTTAATTAGGATGCCACCTTCTAGGTGAGGATTTCTGAGAATTAGTATCAAACCACAAATATAGACAAGACATTCTCCCCCCATCCCTGGAGTGGACTGAAGCAGATTACTGAGAAATACCAAATACTACTGAAAAAGTATGTTAATGCTGAACTGAATGCCTCTTACTTCAAACAGTCGCTGGTCAGCATCGTCAAAGGATTTCCCATCAAGCCTGTTCAACACTTGAGCTACCCCTTTAGAAAGAGTTAATATGAATTAATGCACAATGCAGAATGTTTCATTCATTGGTAAAATGTAAACCACATATTTCAAACTAAAAAGCAAAATGCAAATATTTATTCTGAAAATAATTAAACAGACACAGATGTGCAATAATTTGATTGTTTTGATACCAGTACTTTCAGTTGTTATTCTTTACTCTCTAAGTATAATACAGCAAATCAAAAAGTTACTCACAGTGCTTTTCACAAAAGGTTAAAGGTCTACTTGAGAAAAAACTTGATCACTTTGCTAACAGCAATCTCGTAAGTTGTCCTAAAAATTTGGAGTTACCAATACAATTACTGAACCAGTACCTTCATTCCTAAAATCTTAACTAGTTTAGCATCACTTGGGTATATAAACCCTTTTTTAGTCATGACCGGTTCATTAATTTACTAAGCCAATGAAAAAATGCATTTTCCGATGGTTTCCTATGATGAAATGCTGATTTCTACTATAACAAATATTTCTATTTCATTTAGCTACAATAAGCCTTTAGAAAAATACTGTAAGAGTAATCAGCTTCCAAGAGTCCAAATAATTTCTTGTTCTTGAAAATAATGCGCAGTTCACAGCAAACAACAAGGCTTGTTTTTTAAAGACTCAACTCCCATATCATCTCTGCTAAAGAAGCTCAAAGATCCTGCATGACACCAAGTGCCTTCAGCAATGCACTACTGATCTCAGCTCTCCCTGACAGCCACAATGCACAGGGATCTAACTCTTGCCCTGACAGTATAAATTGCTATTGCTTTGACGTCAGTTCTTCTAAGGAAAGTTTGCAGAGGATTCTGGCACTGTTATTTACAAGCACTCCTTTTTGTGCCAGATGCATGTAATAACACAGGGCCAACTGCTGGTGTAGCATAGCTGTAAAGCATCCTATCAAAGATCCCCTAAAACCCTGTCACATCCTGATCCAGCAACCACCACTGCAACAAGTAACTCCAACCACTGCCACAGCCCTTCCAGCAAATCTTCCCTCACTGCCTCCAGAGTTTATCAGTAGAGGGAAACAACCACTTAGCTTGAATGCAGAAACAGTTGCCCATGTACTAAACAGGGAAACTCAAGGAAAACATCAATGCATACAAAACACTTTTCACTAATTTGGTTAGAATTTCTGTTTTTATCTCAATAAATTTCAGCACAATATATAACTTAAAAATGACACAATTGGAAAGCTGAAAAAGCCCATACAGTATGCAAGTCAAAACATTCCTTCCTGAATACTTAGCATGCATCCTAGGTACCATAACTTCCTAACAATACTCAGCTGGGAAAAAGAAGAAAAAGTAACACAGAACTCAAAAGACAGAACTAAATTTACATTAGCACAAAAATTACGCAGCCATGAGGAAAGTCTTACCAATTATTTGGTGGGTGCTGTTCCATATAGGAACACACAGAACAGATCTTATGTGAAAGCCAGAAATTTGGTCAGCCTAAAATGTAGAAATGAGAGATTCCATTAGTGGTGCTGTTTTCAGCCTTTTAAATCATAGTAATAGAAATATCAAGGAGTAAGTTTACATTATAAATGTAATTTCATATGAATCAGCTCTCGGAAAAAATTCTGCTGAAACTTAATCCACAGTAACCAAAAGTCGTAAGGATTATTCTAAAAATTGCCAAAGAAAATACAAACGTTGGCATCTTTGCCACATTAAGCTTACACTCCTTGACTCTGATACTGCACTAAAGGCAAACTATACTTGAGGCAATGTCCAGACAAACTCTGGATTACTTACACTGGTGGAGATAACTTCCACCAAACAAGTTTGCTTTAGAAGTACTCTTCCCAATTGTCAAACTGAAATTGGACTTAGCAAGGCAGCTGTAAAAGGAGGCTTATGGGAAATACACTTTTTCAGAAGAAAGGTGAGAGTAAGAAGGGAATTGTGCAGAAAATACAGGTCAGTAAGAAATGCAAGGATTGAGCCAAACCCTAGATTTGAGATAATTGGTCCTTTTGTTCCAATGACAATTTACTGCCTCATTTATTGTTTTCTATTTAATACAGTATACAGCGTCACAATTTATTTGAAGTGTTGCTGATTCTTTCTTTTCTACAATTAATAAGCTTTATTCTCTAGTGTCACTGCTGTGAAATCTAATGAACAGAAGGCAATTTTTCAAGTGAGATCAGAGAGTGGAATGAGTCCACTCACAGAAGATCAGGAGATGTTCTCTTACTAAAACTGCCAGTACTACAGGCAATCTTTAATAGAGGAAAACTAAAAGACCTGCAATAATTCATATATGGGAAACAGGATGGGATCACTGTGATCTCCTAGCTAGCAAAAGATATAACTCAGGTTTTAATTAGATTTCTGCCTATTTATACATACTCAGAACTCATCACTGAAACCAGGGTGGAGTGCCACCCAAGATCCAGGGGAGTGGGGTAATAATTGATTCAAAGGTAAGTCTTAAAATGAACTGCAACATACTTTTGCATTAAATTCTTGATGAATGAGTTGAAAATTGAGCATCAACATTTAAAAATGAGAAGTAGTCTTCTGAGAAAAAAATAAGAGATGATTTTCAACAGAAGCAGAGAACAGAATTTCTGTTCATAACTACAAATGTAAGTTTGATTCTAAGCAATGAGGGATACTATGTTCCTCTTACTACTCTTGACTGTAGAAATAATTGAGTAGAAAACTGAATTTAAGAATTAAATTTTCATAGAAACACATCAAAAGAAAATGATTATTTCCCTTTTTATAATTTTTTAAAATATATATTGGATAGTGCCTCCAACTTGGAAAGGAGTAACTGTGAAACAAATAAGAGATAGCTGAATTATTCAGGACATGATATAATACCAGTACAATTGCAAACGTCAAGGACTGGCATTGCTCTAAGTTAGCATATCTAAACACCCCAGGCATTAATTGTACTTGCAATTCTGAACAGATTAACATCAATGCAGTTTTCTTTTATACTTTTACAGCAGGCCCCTTTTATTTTTTCTTGTTTCAAAAATTTCTGCTGGTTTGAGAGATAATCCCTTTAATGACACATGGAATTAAAATTGGAACCAAGCAAACTCTTAACATGAAACACTTCCAACAACACTTACTGTAGTAATATATTTTAAGAAACTTTCTGACCAAGGCTGTGATTAATGTGCTGTCCAATTGCTGGCCAAGTCCTCCATAGTAATGCTGGATTAGAATTCAGTGAAGATTTTGTCCTTCCATACGCCTCTAGCATTTATTTAGATATTAAGTATACTTACATTTTTATCTGTAGCTACACCTTTCTAACAGGAAATAAATATCTTAAGATACACAAAAAACTTTTATTGGGAATGATATGTATCTTGAAGAAGTATCCAATCCAGTATGTATTAGAGCAAATTAAACTATTGGTTGGCTAAGTTAGATCACAAACAACATTTGTCTGTCTGGATACAAGCTCTGTTTACACTCTGTGTACAGCCCCAGTCACCCTAACAGCTAACAACACTGGTGCTGCTAATGCTGAACCAACAAATTTTCAGCAATAAAAATAAGTTTGCATAAATATCAAGGCAATTGGTAGTGAAAGTTATCACTTATAAATAGGAGAAAAAGAGAATTGTGGACAAAGTAACTGCTTAAAGTCATACACTAATACAGTGATCTGTGTTTACAGTATAAAGCCATGTCAACAACAGAAGACCAGAAGGACAACTTATGGGATAGAAAAATTAATTCAAAATAAGTATTCACACATCTCACAGCCACTTGGATATAAAACAAAAATTTTTTATTAGTCACAGTGCTCAAAAGTAATATATAATTGCATTTGTAAACATCTCTTACCTCAGCATCAAAGCGAGGATCCTGATAGGCATCACTGATGTTCACTGGGAGACCAGTGGAAGCGACGAGCTCTGCAATGCTATTATTTATTAGCCAGTCAGAATAAGATGGTGATTTTTCCATGCTGTCTTTGAAACTATCAAAATGCAGGGCAAGGAAAGAAAAGAATCTTGTCAATGTTAATTGCAAGTCCAGCATGTCTTACGTGCACACTAATAGGAACAATTATTAATGGTTACCAAAAATTAACCATAGAACAATAATTTTGTATTATTGAAATGGTACTTCAAAAATTCTCTCCTTTACATAGCTCTTTCTATTGAAAACAGCATTGGTGCTCAAGTAAATAAAATATTTGATAAATTTTACCTATTAGTCAAGAGTGGATTGTGTTCTAAGTTTCTGTAGGACACAGGACTGCTCATGAAAAACAAGCAGTTCTAAATAGTATTTTCTGTAGAGTTACCTAAAAATATATAATTTTAAGATTTTTAAATATTAATCTAAGTGCTAATCTAAGCTAAGGAGAAGACTACAATGGCTTGATGCTTTGAAGAAATGCTCATGAATGAAAGCAGGCTGCATAGTAAAATCCTTGAAAGACTCAATCAAAGTGAAAGGATTGATTTTTGTTGGCTGCATTGATTTTTTGGAGACTAATTCAGCTACATCACTCATATGAAAGAGAACTTAATATGCTTAAGTTAATAAATAAAAAATAATAATGATTTACAGAAATCTAAAGGAATCAACTTTTATTTGGGATAAGAATTTTGAGTGACTTTAAAAAATGTTATGTGTATACTTTGACAGAGACCTTTATATAAATATAATGGGGCTTGAGCTAAGTAAAAAAATCACATTTATAATTTAAAATTTAATTAATAATTTAATTTATTTCAAATACTTTGGATGAAAAAAATCTTTAAGGCTAAGGATCTAATTTGAAATGCATAGTTACCAGTTCATAACTTATCTGAATAGTATTATCATTGTCATATAAGACACATAAATCAGGACTGCATTATGGGTGTCAAGCACCTTAAGCAGCAAATGAATTCAAATAAAGGAAACAAGATGAAATTCATGAAGAAGTTTTAAAAGTGGGTTCTATTATGTTCTCTTCATTCCTAACAATTCCCTACACCCATACTCCATGAGACAGGCACATCATCCCAGGGACAGTAAAACAGCTGAGGGATTTCAGCACTTCCTGTGTAGCATAACAGCCCAATCCCTCTTAAGGATTCTAAGATTTATGTAATATTTTTTCAAAGGGAGAGAAAATTTAGGGGTTTTGGCAAACTTGTACTTCAGGAACAAAACACTGGGGAAAAGAAGAGCATCAATGTGCCAGTATGGATAACAGACAAACTTGATCATGGTGTGTTATGAAAAATTGCAAACTGAACAGATAAATGCAAGTGTGGCCTTGCAAGATATTTCTTTACAAAAAACAGTAAAGAAAATAGATATGAGTATTACTATGATATTTAGGGATTGAACAGGTGAGCTGATATCCATTCAGATATAAGGAGGGCAAAAAAAGCCAACTTCTACAACTGTGTGAGAAAGTATATTAGGGAATGAAATATTGTCTTAGGACCTTCTTTCTCATTTAGATAAAACTTATAATGAGAACTGTTCTCAGCCTAAAATTTCTTCGGATTTCAACTAAAATTTCAAAGAAATAATAGTTTTCTTAACTGCTGTAATGATGAAGAAACTTGTCTTGCCATTTTTTTACCTCATGAAAAGTCTCATGACTTTACATCAGTTACAGCTGCAGAATGTAGAATGAAAAGGGCAAAACTCACTAGAAAAATGCTTAAATGTCAAGGGCTCACGGCATTGTTCTGTATCCTAAATAACCTTTATTTTTCCACAATAGTGCCAATAACTCAAGCTGTGCCTGTGAGAGATCCAAACGTGACATCATATCTGCCAGTCTAACCTTGGTCTTTGCAAAAGCAACTTCACTCTCCACAGGAAAAAATCATCAAAGAAAAAGCGATACATTTGTAGGTTAAAATGCATAGAAATATACCTTTATGAATCTTACAAAAACCAGCTACCAGGCTGCATGTGTTTATCCATGTCTTGGACTAAAGTTAAAATAATCTTGACTTGACTACATGCAGAGCAGACAACTACAAACTGCTTTTTAGCAACATGCTAATATAACTATGGTAACAAGAAATGAGCCAGCTTGGTTATCTTGACACCACTCTGCATTGTTTTGACTAATCTGGCTACAGATCAAGTTTGAGAAAAACAGGAATAACAACCACATTCCTTGATTCATACTCCTGTCCCTGAATAAAAGAAATGTATTTTCACTCCCTAGGAAGGACCAACTGCTACTCCGAAATCAAAAGCAGTAACTTGTGATTCCCTGATAAATCAACAGATTATTTATTCATATTTAAATCTTCCTATTTTTTATTGCTTGTTTTCCATTTGCTTTGTCATTCCCATACCAGGACATGGATGGGAGATAGCTTCTATCCATATATCTGTGTGGCCCTGGATTCAGCTTACACATCTTAGAAATTTTCTAACACTACCCATTTTTCTAATGCTGTGAAATCAATCCATGAAATGGTTTTTATCACCATGACAGTCATTTGATATGGAAAATTCTCCTTCAGAATCAGTATGAATTAATCTGCATAAAACCTGTGTGATAAACACTGAGCCCTGAAAAATGGAAGAAATGTTCTCACATTAGCCCCTCATTTGGTATATAGGACATTTTATGTGAACTGCTACCAGAGGTGTAATCTTGCAGGGATTGGTATAACAACTCCACATGAACAAAAAGCTTTCTTTTACTACTTAAAATTGGCCCTTTATAAATGTTTACAGATTCCACTAAGCAAAACATATACTTCCATTTTAACTGGGCTCCCAAACAAGGTTTAGTCACAGGAACACAGTTTCTAGGAAATACATATGCTCTGCAGTTTCTAGGCTTTCCAATTTGACAAGAGCAGAAATAAAATTTTACTGGAAGCCTTTCAACACCACTGTACAGAGGAATTTTTAAAGAAATCAACAATCTAAAATAATTTTGTAATTTTTCCTTCAATATTAATCATGCAAAAATTACATCTGCATGTTATCAATGAGTTCAACCACAAAAAGTCAGTTTTCCCTTGGTTTCTTACCTGAGACACTGATACAATATTACTGCATATATACACATACAAACGTACATATATTAAAAAAATATAGGCAGGTATATTTATTCAAGCAAGTCTCCCATTTGAAGCAAGCAGGAGTCTTGTCTGAGTTAAAAACATAGGCTCACACTCTTCAATCAAATCTACACCAAGTTCCATAAGAAAATAAAATCTCAACCAAGCAAACTTTAAAACGATGTGAAAAATGAAGCTATCCATAAGCACAGAAGACATGAGCACTAACCTGTTGTCAGTATCAGCACTGCATTTTGGAGATAACAATTCAAAGGATTTTGTAAATTTCACCACCTGTCACAAAAAAAGTAACTTAAGGTTGTTATTAAAATGAAAAAACATCTAAAAAACCAGTAACGTAAGGTTTCTTTATTTAAACTGTATTTTTATCCAATAGTCTTAGGATAAAAATACAAATCTGTGTTCTTTCAATGAAGAACTCATGTTTAAAATACATACTCTGTACAGTTCCCTAAAAATCAATATCAAATCAAATGATATCTTTAGATTCCTCAGAAAACTATTTTCCACAAGCATACACACTTCCCTTTAAAGGCTTTTGGAACATGAATTATGAAGCTTTTCTCAAACTTCACTTTTTTAATATAGGAAAATAAACAGAAAGGCTGCTTTGCATTATTAACTGCAACTAATCACACTTGAGAATATCTGTCAGAAGCATATAAGTGAAACATCTTAGGAGTGGCTAAAAGTGACACAGAATAGAGGCCATGTTTTTGGATGTGTCCCCATCTTCACTTTGGTTCTGAATTGTAAAAGCTTTCTGCACAATGTACAAATCACAATATTTTAGACATGGTTCGACATTGAGTTACCCTAAGGGGATCTATTTTGATATATATGTTAACCCTCCAAAACATGAGAAAGTCGGGAAAACACTGTTTGCCACTTGTAAAAATTGCCAAGTGGGTGGCAAGATGCTGTTCTCCTACTTCAAATTAACCTAAGATTTATGACTATGTAGAAAAGGTTTAAGGTTTTTGTCCATATTTCACAATTTTGTCTAGAGGAATAAAAGCTCATTGCTTGTGGTTTGGGAAAAGCCTCTCCAAATTCAAAGGCAGAAATAGTACCAAGAGCAGAAAAATGAACTGCCACCCACAGCTTCCTAACACAATGGACATTTCTGTCAAAAATAAAAATCATACCTCTAAACACAGTGACATTTCACAAGAATGTAGTAGAACTTTATCTTGTAATTGTAAAATTTGGGAGGGGGAATGAGTAGGGGAATCTAGAAAGAGGAAATTAACTAGGAACATTAAAATTCTATAGTAGAGAACAAAAGTGAAATAAAAACCTTGATCTTGCTTTTAGGAATGCTGGTATAATTTAGGGCATACTCCACTGAAAGTTCTTAATTTTTATTAACTGAAATGAAATGTGAATCATATCTTTCCTCCAAGGAAAAGAATGGGGATTTTTTCTACCGTACAAACAAATTTACAATTCTGTCTCTGACTTGTCACAGCCCAGCAACAAATAATTAACTGCAGAATCAGTGAATACAAAAATAATAATTGGATAGAAAAAAAAGATATTACAGACAATGTTTCACCCTTCAGCTACTTCTCAAATCAGTAGAAAGGAAGGTAGCTTATATTGAATAGCCTGAAAACACTGGAGGGATCTACCAATAAAAGGCAGCCACTTAATTTATTACTAATAACAATACTCATAAAAACTTTAAGCAATTTTTAAAAGTCTCTCATACCCTATGAGTATCAGTACTGCAAAGTCCCAGTGAAATCCCCTGTCAAAACTGTCAAATACTTTCATACAGTCTACATCCATCTGTTCAACAGAGCTCTGCAGTGAAACAATTATTCATGGGTCAACTAGATAGAGTAATTGCAAAAACCAAAAAAACCTCAGTAATTCTGAAAGTTGGATTTCCATTTCACCTGCTTACTGATGTCACAATATACGCCTACTGGGGTGGAGACAACAGGGGTGTTGACAAAGTTTCAAAGTGTACCTAACTTACATTTAGGAGCAACACATTGAAAAACTCCTCCTGTCCAGTACTTACATAGGATATGCAACTATACTTACTGGTGATTCAATGTCTTCCAGAAGTAATACCGAGCATCGTTCACACTTCAGTAGGGTCTGGGCCCGATGCATAATTTTCTTGACAATTTTCTCTAAGTCAGTCTGCTCCTCAAAGAGGTCATTCACTACTTCCAGTAAAGCCTAATACAAGGAGAAGAAACTCTTGTATTGGTTGTAGAGTTAATAAATACATGGAGCATTGCAAAAGAGGCATCGTCTCTGGGATGGATTTTATATGAGTGATCCATTGAAATCTTCATTGAAATACAGTTCTTAATGATAATGGGAACAAAATGGAAGTGGAAGTGTCTGAAGAATGAAAGAAGTGTTCCATAGCTCATAACTGTGCACAATCCAACTCTTATCAAACCATGAGAATCTTTCAAACTGTTTCACTTTGTTCCAAAAATGAACCAATGGCTGTAATGCAAGGCAGTATGGCTGAGTTGCTTGATTTTATATACTGAATTTTCTAGGACGTTTAAACTCCATTTTATTCTCTTATTACCCATTTTGCATGTTCAAAACTGGAAAGAAAAATACCCACATCAATACTGGCTGAAGCAGCAACAAGAAACAAAGAAACTCTAGCTCAATTTACCAAAATTTGCCATTTTCTAATGAAGAATGGGAATCCCCCTAGCTGATTATCTCCCTCAGAAGATTAAATGCTGACGCCTCAAAAGTCTGTATTGTTCCCTGCAGTGTGGAAACCTGCAGCAAAATTTAAGTCTCTGTAGTCAAACAATTACTTCATTTGAACGTCAAAAAAAGCACAAAAAAACCCCCAAATCCCAACCAACCAACAAAAAAAAAAAACTTTGGCAGACAATCTTTTTGTCCCAAGTCTCCTGCAAATCTTTTCCCCAAATAGACCTGGACAGAAGACAAGCTCAGATGCCTCATGACCCTTAAACATAATGGTCATTAGAAAGCGCTATTGTTATTTTTCCAAGTAGTGAAAAGCATTAGTTTTCATACATGAAAGCACCAAAGTCATGAATATAAAAATGCCACAGCTCAATATAGAGACCCAGACTACTGTAGTTACCCCTACCTTCTAAAGGAAGAGTAGGTTCAACACTACCAGAGGTATTTCTACCGAAGTTTTGAACCTGTGATCCAAGCTAACAAAAATATAATTTCCTGTCATTGCAGAAAGGATGATAAAAAAAGAAGCCAAACACTATTAAAACCTCCCCAAAATTACCATTTTGTTTCTTAAAAAAATAAAAGACCTCTCTGACAAGGGAATGACAGGGGAGCGCAGCATTATTTTCACTTCAGAGCCTCCTGTCCCAATGCATGCACAACACCAGCAATCATGAGTGTGGAGGCATGCTGTCAAAACCCTTCACATAGAGGGTTTTTTCCTTGCTTAATTTTATAAAGGTATATCCATGTTATTTGCACATGAACTGAATATTAAAATTTCAGGATGGCAAGGGCTTGAGATTGGTAGAATTTTATGAGAGCTTGAGTCTCTGCCTAAGTAACACTTTCTCCTGCACCGTCTGTGCCACAAATGCAATTGTTTCAGTGCCACAAAACATGGAACTGACATCAGGAAACAACAGCCACCACTACAAGTGTATTTCCCTGCCACACTCTCTGCTTGCTGCCTCAATCAAGACAGGCATCTTTTGAAAACACAATTTTTGAAATAAATCTGTCTGCTTAGCAAACACATATGCAGAGATGGAACCTGCAGGAACAAAAGACAAAAGTTTGATGTTGATCCGCTATACATTTTGCACTTACCCTGCTTCTGTCATATTCCTTCCTTGAAGCTGCAAATAGCTGGGCATTGGATATGGCAATCCCACAGAAGGGGAGGTACATCTGCATCACCTAGTATGGAAAGAAACTTGCAGTCATTAAAAACAACTGCAATTTTTTACAGCAATTTCTTACTAGGAAAGAGACCTAAACTTAGGGGACACATCACAGGAAGGTCTCAGCTCACTCTTCAGCAGAACACTAAATACAAAACAAAATTATCATGGGCAAGGCACATCAGATGCATGGGAAGAGATCAAATGTCTAGGAAAGAACAAATACAATTATGTTCACAGGTCCCAGAAGTGAGGGTCCTCCGTAATTTCCCTGGGAATCTGTGGATTCTCAACTCTATAAAATGTCTTCTGAAGACTACTTTAAATAACTGTAGAAATTACAACTTCCCTAGAAAAATATTCTTTATTCTCTTTGCTCTGAGTTCAAGAAGCAAGCTCAAGTAATATTCCTGTTGAGGAATTCTACATCTAGAGTACGTAGATTTTGGAGAACACCAGCACAGTGGAACACAGCACGTTGATCCTACACTATTAGTCAAAAAACTGACTGTCTTCTCAAAGAAGGTTAAAAAAAAAAAAAAAAAGTTAAAAGTTCATGCTTGAAAAACTGGGCCTTAATGTATCATCATACATTAAAAAAGATTGAAAAGGAGGGACTGGGAACACAGTTTGAGATGCCCAAGATGATTTTAGGTTCACTGTGTGAGGTTGGTAAACTAGACCAGTCAACCAGACAAACCTGTGGGACTGGCACTTCACAAGGGTGACAATAGATTAAATCCAAATGGAGCATTTCTAAGCCACACACTGGTAAAAAGTCTGTAGCATACTGCCACTCCTGAGTGGTTTCCAGGCTAGGTCTGAGACTTTTAGTAAATTTTACAGCTGCTGAATAGCCTTAACATTTGCAAAGCCAGTGGGGGTTCAGGCACTCTGCTGTTTACAGAGCCAAAATAATGCCGCAGCAGCTAACCTTTCTTCTCTTTGGTCTGTCTGTCTATTGTAAGAAATCCTGTCTGTGACAAATTTTGGCATTAGGAGAGTGGCATTTGTCTTTGAAATTCCATTTAATTAGAAAAATACTGCTAACCCAGAGATGTGGGCTGTTGAGACTATCTGAGGAAAGAACCCAAAAGAACAGAAACAGCAGCAACTGCTGTTAGACTTTATCTGTCTTGAACACTCTACTGGTTCCATACCTGCTTAGTCCGTGTTTGAGTAAAAATGAGCTTTTGGAAAGGATCCTCAGATCCTCAGAATTTTGTACCTTTGCTTCTGGCACTCTGTCACAATAACTGCAGACCTTAAGGGTACACACCTATACTGCTAATTTGGAAACCCTACTTTGATCCTCTTCCCATCACAGTTTCCCCCAAAGGAAAATGACACTTTAAACTCTACAAACACTCATCTTTTCAAAGAGGCAATAATTAAAGTAGCCAACTATCACACTAGACCTACTGGAGAGAGTACACAAAACAAAAAAATAAAGTACAAGTGTGAAAAACTGATAAGAGGGATTATTTTTTTTAATGGTCAGAGTTTCTGTGAGAGAATTTTGCATATTTCAGTTTAGTTCTTATTTCCAAATGAAACAAAAAAACCCTATCTATATTTTCTCGTAGCAGTACTAAAAACCACAGCCAAGTAAGAGATCAGAGCAGAAAAAGTTAATTTAAGCAAAATCTAGCTTTTAATGAAATTTTGAGTACCATGAGATGGGATGCATTTTTACTTAATAAATAAATAAATACTAGTATTTATTGTCTCCACACTGGAATTTCTATTCCCAAAATTACTGTGGCCCTATGAAAATGGAAAGCACAAGAGAAGCTTATGAACCTTCAGCTATCACAAAACCAGCTAGCAAAAAAGTCTTCTTAGTGAGAAGAAAACAAATCCTTGCAATATTGAAAACCACTGATCTCTGAACCCAAACTCCAAGGCACTGGCCCTATACAGAAATTACCACCCATAAAACACTGTTTTATGAAATGTTAAGAGCCTGGAAAGCCTCTGACATATATTGCTCTTTTCACCACTCAAACTAACTCTATAAGGCGTGGCGCAATTAAGAAAGACACCAAGTTCTTTAAGAAAACCAGTAGAAGAAATAAATGTCAACAATTATGAAGAAAGAAACCAAAAAAACCCACAAAAACCTGTCAGGTTTCAGGAATCACCCTGTGGTTCAGTTATTCCTGTTTATCTAAGATTGTCAAAACAAAAGCCTACTGTTCCTCTTTTGTACTCTCTGAATGGTCAAAGTGACTTTCCACTAAACCACTTATGTAAAGTTGTAATACAGCACTAAGTACACAAAGAATGAAGATATTTCTAATGGTAGCTAACTTCTAAATAAGATTTTTTTAACCAGAATTGTGCAGTGGGATTGAAAGTTATTGCGTTATTATTTCATATTACAGACTTAAATCTGCAGTATTAAGACTATTTTAAAAACACCTCTAACACATTTATGCTATGACTGTGGAGGCTCCATACAATATGTAATATTCAACTCTTATCTCTCTGAGCCACAGACTATAAGGAGCTGGTATTTTTACGCCAGATTCACTCTTCAGGGATTTTCCCTCCAAAGAGAATGTAAAAAGTTAAGGAAATGTCACATAACACCATGAGACATTCCCCCTCCTTTTAAGTGACAATAACTAATTATTAATTTACTGGTGCTCCAAGGTAAAAACTGGCCCAAAGGTTGAGTATGCCACATGCTCCCATTACACCAATGCTCAAAGTATTTGTGTGAAACTCATGGAAACACATGCAATATACCCTTCCGAAGTATGTGAAGTAATTTCCCTTTCTTAAACTGAAGACTATTAAAAAATTAGTTTTGAAGCAAAATGGAATATATCTTAAAGAGAATTTCCTTTCACATCTATTTTGAATTAATTAAAGGAAAAGATTCTGCAGATTTACTAAAGGGATTTTCTAAGAAAGCGAACAGGCAGAATTAAAAAAAAACAAACCCAACTTTAACAGATGTGCCTCATTAAATTATTTTGTCTAATAGGATTAGATGCAATGATTCATCAGTGCTGTGTGACATATTGACAAACACTTCAGTAAGTATGTAAATTTTATAAAAATGGTGTTTAGGCTGAGTAACAACCTAATGAAGGTGCTGAGATGTTGAAAGAGACTAGTTTTTGTTGGATTTTTTTCATGACAACTATTCAGATACACTAACTTCAGGTTAACAAGTTTATATTGTGAATTACTTGAATGTTCAGGGTCCAGGTGACCTGGCCCAATTTCTCTTAATTAAGCCTCCTATAAGTATCCTTGGGTAGCAACTACACTAACCTGACAAATTCACAGCAGCATACTAAAGCTAAAAAAACTGTACTCACAAGCTGTTCAGTATTTTATCAGGGCAGGAAACCTATGAAAAGAAGTAATGGGCATTTCAATGTTTCACTTTTTAATTTTTAAAATTCTATTATTTCATTATTGTACATTAGCAGTATTAAAACACAACTACCAAGGAAACAAACAATATAATTACAAGAAGTTTTAGTATTCAGTTGTGTAATTACCACATTTTCAGCTAGGTCTTGAAAATGACATATCTTTACTTCAAAACTACACCAGTAGGATCAAATGTCTGCGCTGACCATGGTTACTTTTGGCTTCCCACAGGATATATTTCCATTGGCATAGTATCTCCACACACCTCCAGACTTGTATCCCCAAAGGTAGACCTTCAAATCCACAACAATAACTGAAGCAGGAGCTTGATATTTAGAAGTATAAAGCATTTCCAGATTCTGCAGTATTAACTACTAGGACAAGTAAGCTACAAACTGTGCTTGTTAATGGATTTTTTGTTTTATGGCATCAGTTCAGAAACACACCAGTGCTCCCTCAGAATTTTAAAGGGCAGTCTTCCATATGTTTCCTCTTCATAATCACAATTTTACAGGTCAGAAGTTCCACACATGGTTGCACAGTTGTCTGGGCACATCAGCATCTGGACACCTACACTACAGCAGCACGTCTTGAGATGTGACACTCATTTTCCCTTCATCTAGCTTTTCATAGATGATGAGACATAGAATACGTAAGTTAATAAAATGCTTCTTAGTGCCTCTGAACTGCTAAAAATGAGGGTTTCTTCTCATCATCTGGGTTTGGATTTCACAATAACTTCACACATGATACAAATCTTTTTATCATCAGAAACAGGAAGGAGACCTCTTGCCAAGCTCTTTCTGACAATGCGTGTCGTCAAGAGATACCACCTTTCCCTTCGCTGCACAGCCTGGGGACAAGCGTCCTTATGGAATCTGCAAACTCTTCCCTTGCTGCATAAGAAAAACCCCTGCTGGTTCCAGCTGCAAAAGAAGGCTATTTTCTAGAATTGTGTGCCTCACAGGAAGTAAGTTCTGAAATTTTCTCTTGTGAGATGAAGGTATAAAAGCAACAAAGTTGCATGCATGCAGACCTGCAATGCAGAAAGTTATTAGCTAATGGTGAAAAACAGCCAGTGCTGCAATGGCAGCACATTGCAGAGGTAAAATGTGAGCTTCACGCTTGCTGGCTGGAAAGCAGCCCTGTCTTCAGCTTCAGCAAATGCAGTGACATTTACCCTGCTTCCCCTGCATGCGGCTTCGCCCTCGCTGAGCCTCCTCCGAGAGCACACGCTGCTGTAACTATCCAATACAGTCTAACTCATGGCTTCTGGCATACTCCAAGCACCCCCTGCCTGTGGTCAGAAAAGAAAACAATTCTGATGTCTGACAGAAGAAAGAAGCTTCTCAGTAATGCTTGTGTACTCACTCTGGCACAAACTCCAGGTTGAGCTCTCAGCAAATGCCTGTCTGGTTCAGTTGTTTTCTTTAGCGGCCACAGGAGCCACTTCTCTTTACACAGCTTGCTTGGTGAGCCTGTGGGGAAAGGAGCTAGTACAGCCTTCCTAGAAAGAGAAAAGAAGTCCTTTCAAAGGAAATGTTTTTGCTATAGTTTAAGTGATAAATGTTTTGTGGACACACTTGAAACCAAATCAGGGAAGCCAGCTGCCCTTTAAAACATTTTCTAATATGTTCAAAATAGGTTCAGAGAATGAAATATTCTACTGAATTCTGAAAGCAATAAACCAAATCCAATTGCAAAATGGTTAAACACAAGGGCTTATCCAAATTCCATTACCTCCTGCCAGCTGGGTTTGCATTACCATCCTGTGCAGGGTCTGGCTAGCCACACATCTGATAAAATCTAATTGTCATCTAAGTTCACAGTTCTAAGAAATATTTACCGAATTTATTTTTCCACCTCAAGCATAGAAAGAATAATTGGTTGGCAAAAAGACTCCATGGATTGTAGGCACCCAAATAGGGCACATTGCTCCTATTACTAAACCTGCAGAGGCTCCTGGGCCAATCTTCTACTGCCTTTTTTTTTTTTTTAAAGTTTGTATTTGCATGTGGTTGTTAATGCAGTACCATAGAAATGCGCTAATGCTTGCAAATATAAAGCAGCATCTCTGCCCTATAAAGCTTGCTATCTAACTCTGGAAGCTTTTGGAGTCTGTAAACAGCCTGAAAAGAACCACGGGAGCAATCCTTCAGCACTGACTCTGTACTTGCCTGCCTCATAGAATTACTGGCACGCATTCAAACTAGATAACTGCGTCACCAGACAGATTACAAAACATGTCTCTGGTAGAAGCAGACTTATTACAGTTTTAAAACCTGACTCCTATGTAGGTCACTGTCCTCACAAGCCATGGCACTGGGAGACTGTTGCATGCAGGACAGAGGGGCAGGGAAGGGTAGGCATGCAGCCAAATGTGCTCAACTCTGACTTTTCTGCTGGCCCCATCAGTGCCCTCTAGTTGTGCAACACAACCTCTTCTTCTCTCTTTTCTGCTATGCACCCAAGGTCTTTAAACTGGGAAAACAAATGAACACATTTACCTTGATTTATAATAATATACCTGTAAATCAAGGTTTATGCAGTCAGAACACATCTACTAATCTTACTTTTTTCTAGCAGGTATTTGAACATTTCTTGACTCATTACCTATCATGATAGATAGATAGATAGATAGATAGATAGATAGATAGATAGATAGATAGATAGATAGATAGATAGATAGATAGA